>CM042244.1:54565218-54567718 GCA_023566225.1 Romanogobio albipinnatus
TTTTTTGAGAAGGACCTGTATATATATACACACACACACACACACACACACACACAGACACACACACACACACACATATATTTAATGTGTATATATATATATATATATATATATATATATATATATATATATGTGTGTGTGTGTGTGTGTATATATGAGTCTGTATTTATTTTATCTGCGGGCCCTGCCCCTGCCACATCCAAAAAACCACCGTAAGAAATCGCATTACATTCAAAACAGAGGTAACTTACACAGTTTCAACTCACATAACCATATTGATTTAAAAGGCATTTCGACAGATTATGAAGAAAAGATTTCCCCCACTAAAGAACAGAATAAATCTCTCCTGACAGCAGCTGCTTCATTGAATAGGACACAAGCCAGACTATACGACAAACTATTTTAAAAACAATTAATGAACCGCACTTAAAATATGCTTTTCCACCGAGAAAACGTGTAATAACAACAATGATAATAACTAAATATTCAAAAGTACATAAAGGGAGATTCATAGCTTAGCATGTTGGCTAACGAACCTCGGATTGTATGGACAAAGTCACCATTTAAAATTATTAAAAGATAAACACGCTGTATAATCGAGAAAACAAGCCATAATGCTGATAAAATATTAGAGGGTAAGTATAAATATATTTAAAAAATGAATCCGTGCACAAACCTGCTATGACCAATGTAACAGCTGCACTTCCTGTAGCTTGTTTACGTCCCATCTGACACGCGCGCATGCGCAGTTGCAGCACTCTTGAATTCTGGGAGCTGTAGTTTTGAGTTCTCTCTGCACTAAACTAAAATAGTTGTAACTTTTTTTGTTTTAATATAATGTTTGGATCAATTTGAGGACATTGTTTATCATTTATATTACAAAAAATAGTACGATTTTGTTCTACATTTTGTTTTTCCACATTATTTTCAGTAGTTTCTATGCGTCAGCAGGTGGAGCTGTTGAGCAACAGACCAACAGTGCAGTGTTACAGATCAATGAATGTTAGATGAGTTCATTCATATCTATGATGTGTGAGGGGGGAAAACAGTTCCCTAGAAACAGAAAAAGAGACCTTAGTTGTTCTTCCTATTGTTAGGTCATTTAAGGGATTGCCATGAAGTCACATTAATGATTCAGGCATTATCAATTTGTTTACGGTTGTGAGAATCATTATCTGAGATGCCAGATAAGAGTTTGGACATATTTTATGGCGTCCATCATAAAACTGCAGTAAAACATGCTTGTATGAGTCAGTGGTTACAGTGAAAACTGGTATAATTTAATATAATTGAGATAATAATAGAGTTTTTAAATTTTATATATAGCAACACATAAAGTAAAACAGCACATAAAGTAATAAGTAGTACATTATAATTGCAATAAAATGTTCATAATATAATAATTTTCTCAAAATGTAATACAATCTTGAGCTAATAACAAATTTTACATTATGAGAAATGTATTTATCATAAACTCACCAATAATAATAATTGTATAAATATTTCAACCTGTTGAATTTCACAGGTATTTTAAAACTGGATTTACATATTTTTTCAAATGTACTGTAAAGGTATACTAATATTTGTTATGTTTTAAAAGCTATTAGACAATATGTGGGGTTTATAATGTAATACATTTTTCATAATGTAAAACTTTTTACATTATGAGCTCAAGATTTTATTACGTTTTGAGAAAATTATTACATTATGAACATTTAATTACAATAATAATGTAATACTTATTACATTATGTGCAGTTTTTGCATAATGAGTTGCTACATTCATATTTTAAATTCGTTTTTTATTTTTAGAAAAAAACATTTTAATTTTAGTTCAAGTTTCAGTCATTTTGTTGTGCTTTCATCATTTTAAGTTGCTGTCTTTTATATGTATATAGTTTTTATTTTCCGTTTTGTTATTTTAGTACATCAAGTTAAACTTAATTAGAATGTGAAATGTTGCCTTGGCAACTAGCTTACTTTCTTTAGCTAACTAACTTTCGATTCAAGTATTTAATTATTGAAATTGTTTTTGCACCTTGACCTTTGAACCTCCCTCCTTCTTGATTAAACCACATGACAATAAAACGCTTTAAGAGCTTCTGGCAGTGATGTTTGGTGTGTTTCATTTGGCCAAACATTGCTTTCAAAGATGCATGACAGCTCTGGTGGGAGATGAAGTATTATACCAAATACCTGAAAAAAAAAAAAAAATATATATATATATATAGGGTTGTGAAATGTGGGGACATTCCATAGGCATAATGGTTTTTATACCGTACAAACCGTATTTTCTAACCATCACACACACACACACACACACACACACACACACACACACACACACACACACACACACACACACACACACACACACACACACACACACACACACACACACACACACACACACACACACACACACACACACACACACACACACACACACACTGCCCCTACCCATCACAGGAAACTGCACAGTTTACGTTCTGTGAAAAAAA
>CM042244.1:54570218-54807718 GCA_023566225.1 Romanogobio albipinnatus
ACACCTGACACATACAACACATACACTCACACAGATAAAATCTGAATCCCTTCGTTTTCTCCTGAATCCCTCCAGGATTTGGAACAGTGAGTTAATTGGTTTTCTTGACCCTTTTTTTTGTGGTAGATTCTATCGGAACAATTTCCGTGAAAGAATTGTGCTGGTGTGAGACTTTAACTGCTTAACTTGCAGACGTTCCAACTTTACCATTACACACACACACACACACACACACACACACACACACACACACACACACACACACACACACACACACACACACACACACACACACACACACACACACACACACACACACACACACACACACACACACACACACACACACACACACACACACACACACACACACAGAAGTCAATAATACCAAAGAGCCTAATACCCTTCAGTTAGAGTTAACAAAAAGACAAGCCTCGCCGTCTGTCTGTCTGACAGAGCCAATATGACCTTTGGCCTTCGTCCCGTGGGGCTTGTTTCCAGGCATGTCTGGGAGGCATAAAGAAATGTATTGACCAGTGTTATTTTAGTTTCATTCATATTTTGAATGAGCTTTTATTTTATGATTTTCAGTTTTCATTTTAAGTTATTTTATGGCATGTCATTTTATTGCTGTTTGAGGTTTCATTTCGGTTTTAGTTTTTAATGAATGATTTTAGTTCTTTAACCTTAACTTTTCTAAACATTTCAAACAATAGTTTTTCAACTAATATTTACATTTTATTTTAATTAACATAAATATTTTAATATTTTTTGTTTTAGATTTAGTTAACGCCTGTTCTGACCTCCAGAGTAGCTTTAAAGGAACTTTTTTTTTTTGTTTTTGTTAATTTTTTATGTATATTGGCAATAAAAGGCTGACAATAAACATCAAGGGACAATATTTACCCATTGTTTTTACAACCTGAGTTGAAATTATTTTCTCTGGTAATTGTCACATAGAGCTCCAGCTGTATTGAATATTAATTTCTGTTAAACTATAATATGAATATTCAGTTGTTCAACTTTAGTTTCTAATATGTTGCTAAATGCGGTTAAAAGTGGTTGTTGTTATAGATATAGAAGTTTGCACATTAAAAGTATGCTGATTTTGTCAAGCCCAACATAAGTTTGTGCACGAGTTATGTAACACTTTCCTCTTTTTTCTGATGAGTATGTGCAGTTCCCAACACTAGCCTTATCCTCTGTGATAACAGCTGGGACAAATACAGGATAAGCGTGCACTGATTGCACAATTCAGACTTACTTCGTTTGAGGTTTCAGTTTCTTTGTGCCAAAATATACTAGAAACAATATAGCAAAATATCTGCTAAATGACTAAATGTAAATGCAAAGTATGAGTTTGGGAAAATTCTTCTATTTTGATTATTTATAATTAAATTTTACATTTTAATTAATAATTAATAAATAATATTTGGAGACTGGCTCTCAGTCTCCACTCTAATCTATCCCAAAAGTGTTCTATCGGGTTGAGGTCAGGACTCTGTGCAGGCCAGTCAAGTTCCTCCACACCAAATTTACTCATCCATGTTTTTATGGACCGACGCTTTGTGCACCGGTGTGCAGTCGTGTTGGAAAAGGAAGGGGCCGTTCCCAAACTGTTCCCACAAAGTTAGGAGTATGAAATTGTCCAAAATGTCTTGGTATGCTGAAGCATTAAGAGTTCCTTTCACTGGAACTAAGGGGCCAAGCCCAACCCCTGAAAAACAACCCACACCATAATCCCCCCTCCACCAAACTTTACAATTGGCACAATGCAGTCAGGCAAGTACCGTTCTCCTGGCAACCGCCAAACCCAGACTCATTCATCGGATTGCCAGACAGAGAAGCGTGATTGGTCACTGCAGAGAACACGTCTCCACTGCTCTAGAGTCCAGTGCCAGCGTGCTTTACCCCACTACATCCCACGCTTTGAATTGCACTTGGTGATGTAAGGCTTGGATGAGAATGGACTTATTGCACAGGTGGCAACCGATCAAGGTACCACGCTTGAGTTCACTGAGCTCCTGAGAGCGACACATTCTTTCACAAATGTTTGTAGAAGCGTCTGCATGCCTAGTGCTTGATTTTGTACACCTGTGGCCATGGAAGTGATTGGAACACCTGAATTCAGTGATTTGGAGGGGTGTCCAATACTTTGAGCAATATAGTGTAAATGTTCTCTTTGGCCCTGTCTCAAATGGCACACTTAATTTGCACTTTCGGTCTTGTGGACTTATAATGGCTGCATGGGGGTGTCCGTAGGGTGTCCCATTTGACATTTTAGGTCTCAGAAGGGTGCTCACGAGCGCCCCCCTTTGCGGTCGATATGCATCCTCGATGCGCACTTCTGCCAGTCAAAGCGGCGTTTCGCCATGAAAGTGCGGACTCTTCCCATAACACCTGATGTACTCGTTACATCATCAGAAGAATGGCATCTACGCTAATGATTTTATCCCAAGGTTTTATCCCGAGGTTTACTGCAGTCAGCCGGATCCGGGCCGTATCCAGATCAGATGGTGGACCTGCGCCCAGAGAAGAGCAACGCAGGACCCTGAAGTGTCTGCAGAGACCGTGTCAATTAGACTCCCCTGAAATTGCATCGTCGACACGGCATCCTCAATAAACCCGTCTCCGGCATGATGACTCCGATGGTTTGAATATTACAATTTAATAATTCTTAAATCGTTATGTCATCCTCAATAAACCGTCTCCGGCGTGTTGCCTCCGATCTTTCGAATATTCCGATCTATTATGACCTCTGACCTGTAAAGTTGCCAGAATAATAATCATACACTGTTTGTTAATTGGCCAGAGGAGACCTGGCACCCCGACTGAGCCTGGTTTCTCCCAAGGTTTATTTTTCTCCTTTAGGTCACCTGATGGGGTTTTGGTTTTTTATTTTTGCTCTGACCTTAAGGAATATGCAATATCTGAATGCAGGTAATACACTCGATCTCTCACAATAATACAAGCATCAATGAACAATATCAATGAGAACAAACATGTGTTTACGTTGCTTAGAGTGGTTGCTAAGGGTGTTGTGTAGTGATACACAGAACCGTTTGGTGAAACGGTTAAAGCTGTGTTTTATCGTGAATCAAGGACTGGAACTAACCGTTTGATAAAGAACCTTTCATTTTATGGATGTAGTTTAAATTAATTTAGTTTAGATTAATTTTAAATTTGAATTTTATGAATTAAACAGCTCATCATACTTCGTCACTAGAAAAAATGGAAGATGAGATGATCAGGGGCGTAAATCGCGGGGGGGACGGGGGGGACAGGACCCCCCCCCCCCCCAATCAGAGGGATGTCCCCCCCCTAAAAACCATGCTGAGTATTGTAAATAATATAACAATATATACTTAAAATAAATGTGTAAGTAGTAGAACAATACAAACGCAAACGGGACAAAAAAATGCGTTTTAAGTTTAGAAACATTTTGAGTCCCCCCTCCCCCCTTGCCTCACAGTGGTTTGATCCACCGTGCACCTCAACTAACGTTACCCATAGACCGTTCTAAAACTACCACACAAGTTTGGGGAGAGAACAAGGCTCTTCAGACAGCAGTGGTGAAACACCAGTAAGTAGCTGGCAAGGCTATTTTATTCACTGTAACCGTCAGATGAAGTGATTCATTTCTCTTTAACACAGATTAGGCAAAACACTGTTAACATCACCGCCCCCGCCCCGCTGTATAGTAATAAAATCATTTAGTTCAGTTAGAGAACTGACAAAACAATTAAAAACTGAACGTGTCTGCTCAATACAGCACGAGCCGAACGAGCAAACCGCTGACAGACAAGATTATCGAAGATTTGGTTTCAAAGCGTAAAAGTGCCTATTTAAGGGAGTGTGTCATTGTACTGTTTTGTTGTTGTGTTTTTCATTATGAATAATAGGCTAATGAACCCAAAATTCAAGCAACCCGCCCCCAAATTCAAAAAATTGGCTAATTCTAAACCGAAAGTTCAGTCAGATCTGTGTAGGGTTTTGCTCAATATAAGTGGCAGATCAGAGGCTTGCTGCAGTTGAATATCTAAATATCATAGTATAAAATACTATGTGGAGGACGCAAGATAATTTAATAATTATAATATGACTGCGTGGTGAACCTTAATCGTATTTAAACTACAATCGCTTTGTGTTGTTGGTCAGATAAAATGACAGAGAAAAGAAAAACGGACATTAGATAATTTTTCAATACACCAAAACGCCAAATAAGTACGAAATGTTTTTTTGTTTTTTTTTGTGGTACACATATCCTTACAAGTACGATTTTGGCTGTATTATTTGTGTCCCCTTCAAAAATTGCTCTTGAGAAATTTCATGTTTATTGTCCCCCCCCCAACTTTTAGATGAAATTTACGCCCCTGCAAGCAATCATTTAAGACATTTCTCCTTATATAGAACCTTTCTGCCATATTAAAAATTGAGTCAAGAACCCACTGAACCTTTGATCTAAGAGTGCATGTTTCCACTTAATTTACATTTCATTTAGACAATGATGTCACCCTTTCCTGTCATCATGTTCATTTATTTTGATGAGATCATCATCATCTCCTCCCTGACAAACAGAATGCAGATCCTTACATGTATGACTCGACCTGCCAGTCAAAGCCCTCTGAACATTAACAATCCAATTGAATCATAGGCTCACTATCTGGAGTTTATCTGGAGTTTCAACTTTGTCCTAGAACAGAGAACAGATTCAGAAACACAACTGTTCGGAGGACGGCACCACACGGACATACTATATTTTTCCTCCCTGGATTTTAATCATTTAAAATTTTGGATTTTTCATTTTGGATTTTTCTGTTTGCTTGTATATCTGTTGGGGATTCTTGTGCCTGGAGCATGGCACTTCTCTCAGACAAGGTGAAGTATTGCATTCCCTTTGGTTTTACTGTGATTTTCATTGTTTGTGTCATATATGGGTTCATTCTCAGGTAACTGCCATTTTTATGCTTGGTTTTTTAAAAGTAATTTCGTTTGAGAAGGTTACTGTCGAACGGGCCGACATCAGGGCCCAAAGTAACCGCCATAGACATTATTGGACCGCCATAACTGGATGTGTCCTCCGAAATATTGTATGCTTAAAATTCATATATTTTGAGTGTATACCAGTACTATCAAGTTTTCGGTTTAAAAAGATTCATATAGTCCTTATCAACTCTCCAGTCAAATTGCTAAGGGGCTTATACTAATGAACTGGAAAAATCCTGCTCCACCAAGTTATATCCATTGCATGACTTGTTGCAGTTTATTCAAATAGAAAAAAAATCAGATTCACAATGATTGGCAAAACAATGATTTGGCAACCTTTCCTTTTGTACTTTAAAAAAATAATAACTTTTCTAAGAAACTCTTCCTTGACATTTAATTCTTGTTGGTCTTATCATCTCTCTCCTCCCCGATTGATTAAGAAACATCAAGAATCTTCATAAAAAATATAAAAGGGAAAGACTGTCTACAAAGGTGCATTTTCTCTTTTTTTTTTCTTTCAGTGACGTTTATACCTTGGCTGGAATGTATCTCTATTGCTAACACATGACATGCATATATATAACACATGTATATTTAGATGAAATATTACTTATATCGTTTTGTATTATATTAATATACTGTTGAGCAAGTATTCTTCTTTTTTTCTTTCTTTCTTTTCTTTTCTTTTGTTAGTATGTAACTAATTCAGAGTAAGGAATGCTTTTGCTTCATTCTATCTGGATTTCTTGATCAATAAGTTGAAACAAATGCTGATTTGCCTTGCTTGTAGCAACTGATTGAAAAATATTAATAAAAAGAGTTGAACTAGAACTAAAAAGATTAATATAACAAATATACTGTATATACACTATACCGGTCAAAAGTTTAGAATAATTTATTGTTTTTGGAACAAGTAATTCATGCTATGCTCTTATGCTGTAAAAATACAGTAAAAATGTATTTACTCCTGTGATCAAAGCTGAACTTTCAGCAGCCATTACTCCATTCTTCAGTGTCACATAATCCTTTCAGAAATCAATTATTGATTGATTATTTTTAATTAAAAAAATGCAGCTTTGGTGAGCATTAGAGAATTCTTTCAAAAACATAAAAAAATATAAATTATTTACTTTTGATTAGTATAGTGTATAGAGACTTCTTTCAAAAACATAAACAAATATAAATTATTTACTTTCGATTAGTATAGTGCAGTGTTTCCCAACCTCATGGCACCCTTTGAAAATGTTCTCCATTTTGTGGCATCCCCTTGCGTACATTAGGCTAGGGGTGTAACGGCACAGATTGCTCACGGTTCGGTTTGTATCATGGTTTCGGTACGGTTCAGTATTTGCTATGTTCAGGGAAAAAATGAGTACTGTCAAATAAAAATAAAGAAAATAATAAGAACAAATAATTTAAATACAAGCAGCAGCACAAATAAATACTATAGAGCAAAGATACTAATAAAATAAACAATGCTTTTCAGGTTTTTCAGGTACGTCTAACATTAGTTTTCAGGTACAGAAATTGATCAAATGTAAGATAACATTGCATATTTGACTGTATAAATTAAAGATTAATCCTATTAAACTTACAAAAGCTATTCATAGTGTATGACACGGTCATGGGTAGGATGGGGGTGGGGGGTTCGTGCGTATAATACGCCATAAACTGCGTACCATATGCACGGCAAAACTCATTTTGGCGTATACATTCCACGACATTCCACACTCGTACTATATATATATATATATACACTCACCTAAAGGATTATTAGGAACACCATACTAATACTGTGTTTGACCCCCTTTCGCCTTCAGAACTGCCTTAATTCTACGTGGCATTGATTCAACAAGGTGCTGAAAGCATTCTTTAGAAATGTTGGCCCATATTGATAGGATAGCATCTTGCAGTTGATGGAGATTTGTGGGATGTACATCCAGGGCACGAAGCTCCCATTCCACCACATCCCAAAGATGCTCTATTGGGTTGAGATCTGGTGACTGTGGGGGCCATTTTAGTACAGTGAACTCATTGTCATGTTCAAGAAACCAATTTGAAATGATTCCAGCTTTATGACATGGTGCATTATCCTGCTGGAAGTAGCCATCAGAGGATGGGTACATGGTGGTCATAAAGGGATGGACATGGTCAGAAACAATGCTCAGGTAGGCCGTGGCATTTAAACGATGCCCAATTGGCACTAAGGGGCCTAAAGAGGCCAAGAAAACATCCCCCACACCATTACACCACCACCACCAGCCTGCTCAGTGGTAACAAGGCATGATGGATCCATGTTCTCATTCTGTTTACGCCAAATTCTGACTCTACCATCTGAATGTCTCAACAGAAATCGAGACTCATCAGACCAGGCAACATTTTTCCAGTCTTCAACTGTCCAATTTTGGTGAGCGCGTGCAAATTGTAGCCTCTTTTTCCTATTTGTAGTGGAGATGAGTGGTACCCGGTGGGGTCTTCTGCAGTTGTAGCCCATCCGCCTCAAGGTTGTGCGTGTTGTGGCTTCACAAATGCTTTGCTGCATACCTCGGTTGTAACGAGTGGTTATTTCAGTCAAAGTTGCTCTTCTATCAGCTTGAATCAGTCGGCCCATTCTCCTCTGACCTCTAGCATCAACAAGGCATTTTCGCCCACAGGACTGCCGCATACTGGATGTTTTTCCCTTTTCACACCATTCTTTGTAAACCCTAGAAATGGCTGTGCGTGAAAATCCCAGTAACTGAGCAGATTGTGAAATACTCAGACCGGCCCGTCTGGCACCAACAACCATGCCACGCTCAAAATTGCTTAAATCACCTTTCTTTCCCATTCTGACATTCAGTTTGGAGTTCAGGAGATTGTCTTGACCAGGACCACACCCCTAAATGCATTGAAGCAACTGCCATGTGATTGGTTGATTAGATAATTGCATTAATGAGAAATTGAACAGGTGTTCCTACTAATCCTTTAGGTGAGTGTATATATATATAATGTTATTTCTGAATGGGGACATGCAAAATGTTTGATGATCTAATAAAAAACATTTAAAATCTTTAATTTTTTAAAAATATTATTTGTTTTCATTACACACTTAACACATTGTAAAAAAAAAAGAATGTTTTGCCCTGAATTTTTAAATACAATCAACTTGGATGTTTAAGTCATTTCAACTTAAATTACATTAAACTGACTCAAATAATTGTACAGTATAACTTATAAAAAGTTGAAAATTGCTTAACTTATTTTGATGGTTAAAGTGGTCAATGTAAAAACATATGTTGTCATAACTTAATGATCATATCATTTTTTTTTTTTTTACAGTGGAGAGTGATAGGGTCACTTGGCACTGTTTTTTGAGAATGACGAATGAGTGTTGAGCTTGATGATCTGAAGATGAACAACCCAGAGACAAATGTTTGTCTGGGAAGAATCTGATTAAAAATGGTTGAGATCTCTGGCAGATCTTGGAGAAACATTTGAGAATAACATTTATATCTCATCAATGGAGATGAGCCTTCGGCTATTGTGAGATTTTGTTGAAGCAGGGCGTGTTTGCTGTGCTTGAAATGACAATAACCCCAGATGATAATGATCTTTTCCTAATTAGTCTAGTAAACAAGAAAAAAACCCAAGGCTCCTCTCAGAGTTTTTCCATTAACAAGACGAGGCAGAGAAAGTTCAACAGATCTACACTTAGACTAAAATGTCGTAATTACCCACACGCGCTCATCCATGAGAGATGTTTGTTGTGCCAGTGGATTACTTTGCCATCTATAATCTTGATTTACTACAGAAATTAGTTTATATAAAACCTCCTAAATGGAATTGGAGTTTGAAGATTTCTCTTTTGTTGTGTATGCAAATAAACCCATCTGGCGTTGAGTCTCACTTCACAAATCTTTGCCGTGTCCTCGAAACCACCAGCTATGAAATTTTCTCCTGCTCTTTAGAGGATGACTCAGGTATGGCATGGTTTTGTGTGTATTAGCACAAGCCATATAAAACTTTGCTCAGATGAGATAAGCTTATCTTCACTGTAAAACCTCATGACCGTGGAGCGATGTAAGTCGCAGGCAGCTGAAGAATCCTGACAATGAAACACAAATAAACGGATGGATGAGAGAACATCCCCGTCTGGGATGAAAAACTAGGCTGAGGTTTAAAGGTCCCAAGGGTTTGTGGTATTGCTTGGAGAAATTGATCTGCTTTGGTATTAGATATCCACTGTCACCTTCTCATTCATAGCATGTGCTATCACTGTTTTCGATATGGCTTTGTCATCCCACATGAAACCTTTCCTTTAGGAATCCGTCAATAAGCCACAGCCGACCATGCAAGGACAAATTAAAAGTATAATTGCTCTTTTATCAGTGGTGGACAATAACAAAGTAATTCATCTTTGTTAGGCTCCGACCCGTTCTCACTCCCAAGGCCTTCCGCGTCACAACGAAGATGCTAATGGTACGAAGATGCTAGGCGTCATTTTTCGACGTGCAGGGTGCTCCATTGATTTCAATGAGAAACCTTTGGTGTCATACATGCGTTGGGCATGGGAATGTTATTGTCATGACGAAATTATATATTGGGTTATGATTTTGCCATTATGAAATGTTGGAGTGTGATTCTCAATTTAATCAGCCAGCATCATTGTATTTACATTTATTTTATTTACGCTATTTAGACACGTTTGAGCATGTAACCCAACCCCATCCCATCCCTGAACATACCCATTTCTGTGTTATATGATATAAATCACAGGATTTAACCAGCAGATACGACTGAAGCACCAATTTATTCAAAAAGTACAAATATTCCAAGTGTTCCCGGGGCCAAACGATTGATTTGTGTGAAGAAAATCCCCAAAAGCGATCAGCGTATCCATCCGCAGAAGATCATGCACACATTCAAATTTCAAAAATTGCCGCCCAAAGAAACGTCACGTCAGATTTCATAGAGAAATTGCATTGGCTCTCGTATGTCTCGTGACTAATTGCGTCATTACGTCAGCTTTGATTATAAAATGTCATTGGCTCTCGTGTGTCTCGTGGCCGATTGTGTCATGCTCAAGATTCGGGTGTATCATTTGAACGAGATATGACTGACTGTGTGCGTGTGTGTGTTCACGGAGCGGCGGGATCACCATGAAGATATCGTATGACTTCAGAAGACTTGGAATGCAACATGAGTTAATACTTTTATACTGTCTTTGGTCAGTTTTTGCAATAAATACCTGTGGCCGTACTTTTATTTGCCTGTTACGTGTTTTATATTGTTTAGAAGTGAGTAGGTTTAGGGTAGGAGTTGGGTTAGTTGCTCCAAAATATAAAAGTAGCATATAAATATTCATAAAATCATGTCTGCTTTTACAAATGCAAAGAATTAAATGCGTCTTGGTCTGACAAACTGAAATCAATGGAGCACCCTACGCGACGATATAGTGACGCCTAGGGGTACCTTTTGTGTCTTCATTGTGACGCGGCAGGCACTTGACCATGCTTTAGATTTTGTGAATGGGTTGCAAAGGCACAATATGTAAGATTTTTGGAATCAAATATCCAAAAACCACTAGAACAATGTTATACTTGCGTGCTTACATTATCCCAAATTTTTCCAACAATGTTTAAATCCAGAGAAATAAGCCATTTTAACCAGGACACAAACAGTGTCCGTGTCCGTGCATCGCCTAACAATGACATCATACCCTCGATTTCCGGGTAGAAACCATGGAAACACCAAAGACGCTTTAATATATTATGTGTTTTATTAGACAGGTGAGCAACTGTTTGGACAATTCATCAACAGAAAACGAATCATTGTTATAAAGCTCAACACAGTTAACGCCTTTGCACACTGAGTCCGATATTCGCATTCGAAAGTTTCGCACGTCAAAAAATAAATTCGACCACACGTTATGTCAGTCACGCTTGCACACTGCCTCCGAAACTTTCGTCCGTCACAAAAAAATTCGGAACAGGTTCGATGTGTTTTTCGCATCCGTTTTTCCCATCTACAGTGTTAAATCTGATGCCCAACCTAAACTGCTGGCAATGGTGGTGAATGAATCGCCAGTGCTCAGATACCTACAATTATATATAGCCTACAAATATTATTGTATCAAAAATACTACTAATATTATTATATCACAGCTATAATTATAGCACACCAAGTTCCTGTAAACTGTGTGTGTGTGTGCGCGCGGATCCCTAGGATCAATTGATTCACGGAAATTGGTGGTCTTCGTTTTAATATGTGGCTCCAGTATCGCTAGCAAAGCATCAAACTGAGTCACTGACATTCTAAAGTAAACTTTGAATCAGTCTGGATGATCACGCAGCTCCTTGATAAGGAGGTGGAACTCTCCTTCCTCTCTACGCGATGGAGTGGATGATGGAACCATTATTTCCTCTTTCTTTTTCTCTATTTAAGAAGAGAGAGGACAAAAAAATCATCCTCACTACTTGAAGACGGCATTTTGTATTGTTTTGCGTTTTTTTTTCGTAACACATTCATTAATACGCATCGGACTCAGTGTGCAAGGTCTCTGTGCGTGACGAATTTTTCAGATCACTAATACGAAAAAACGCATGCGAAAATTTCGGACTCAGTGTGCAAAGGCCTTTAGTCCTATTGTTTAAACCTTGTTTTCTTGATTTACCGCGAGTTCCATGTTTTACCATGCCTAATATCGATCTAGCTCACTGCATTGTGAACAACACATGTCTTATAGTAGCTACAGACTGAAAGCACAGAGTAGCATTATAACAACTTTCAACACACTCAAATGTATGTAATATGATAAAACAGCGCTGAGTTACCCCATATACACATGAGCGGAAGAAGCGGAAGCGTCCGTCTTCGGCAGAATAAAAGTTACATTGCTTTCGATCCGAGTGTCATGCTCCTCTCTCATTAACATTCCTCGTTCAGCCCCACCATGCTTCATACGACAGTAACGTTAATAAATCCTTACTACATTCCCTTACCAAAAATAAGAATACTTCAAGTTAATTTTATGGAATATACTAAAGTATATGTAGTAAATTTGTACTGCATCTGTACTACAAGTGAACTTATAAGAGTACACTAGTAGTTTACTATTTTAATATAAGCTAATACAAGTACACCTTGAAGTGTGCTCTCAGGAAACTACTAGTTTAGTAGCTTAAACTGCAAGTATACTTGTAAGTTTTCTTCAATTGGAACAAGTTCAGAATGATGATCAAAACACAGATGGAGTAGATCGAGCCCATCAACACCCCAAAGCACAGTCCTATAGCTCGTCCTGCATCAACATTTCATGCAGTTACATTAGGCAGTTTTGATGCTGTTTAATGTTGATGATCATGTTATTTTACATATGCTATCAATTGTTTCTGCTTCTTCTTCGCCTGTGTTTAGATCCGGAGTTTCTGTAATCTTTCAGAAGATGTAAAAGCACCCCCTACCGTATAACAGTGAAAACTGTCAATGGCGGGGAAAGAGTTAATACTTAACTTTTAAAATTAAAACTGAAAATGAGTATGCTTCTCATACTTTTACTGGAGTAATATTTTAATAGGATATCTGTACTTTTACTCAAATACTTGATTTGTGTGCTTCATCCACCAATGTCTTTTATAGCTCAGGAAACTTTGTTTCACTTAGGTATCAGCTTTGTCTCAGATGATTGTTTGTTTTTTAAAGTAAAGTGGTTTATTGAAACAGACTCTAGATGAGAGATCTGTTTCCTAGGAGATGAAATCAGAGACTAAAGTCTTTATTTGATCTCCATCGAGTTTTATTGCTGTCTGGAAGAAACAATCATTTGTTCTTGGCAGAATTTGATGAGAGATGTTTGACTTCATATTGAAATGTTTGACTGCAGTTTTTGATATAATCTGCACCCTTTGAAACATTTTGACGTCTCATTGTCAAGATAAATATTAATCCGGCATTTTTTTTCTGAGGATAAATGTGACAGGGAGATTTACAGTAATCAAAGTCTCAATCTTATCTCCAACAAATCTAATTGCTGTCTGCAAAAAGCAATTGAGATCAAATGAATAGATCAAATTAATGATTTTTCTTCCTAAAGACATTCATTTAATTCATTGAGGACTTTGGTCTAACAAGGTTTTTTTTTTTAAATCACCCTACACTGTAAACCTGAATAAGTTGGCAAAACTTAAATTTGAGGCAATCAGTCACGTCAAAACATTTTAAGTTAAGAAATTGAAACTTTAAGTAAAACTAGCACATTATTATTTTGTACTTGTGCATTTTAATTGCTCTTAACTTGAAACATTTAAGTAATCTAACTCATGCATTTCACTTAAAATGATCATGTAATATCAACTTAAAGCTAGACAAGTTTCCACTACTAAATATATTTAACTAGCTAATTCAATAAATGCTAACTTACTAATTAGTAACAATGCTTTGATAGCATTAGCATAGCAATTTTTGTATGAGTACTGCATTCATTGTACTGCAGAACATTCGACCTACCTGTTCTCAAATTAATGCTGCGTTCCAGGCAACCCGCAACCCATGTTTTTCCAAACTTCTACCCGTGAAAGTGCACTGGAACGGCAGTCAAACCCGTGACTTCCCACACGTGAACTCGTACTAAATGGATATACTCCCAGTTACGCGCTCTGACGTCACATAGCCCGCAAATAGCAATGGCAGCCTGCATTGTTTATGGAAGTCTGTAACGCAGTTCGGTCGTATGGGAAGAAGGAGGCGGGAACCGGCGAACACTCAAACAAGTTTAATCAATGAACACAAAATAAAATGGCGGCGGCAGCCCCTCATGGACGACTGCCGCCTACATAAAAAAACAAAACGTAAATAAAACACAAATTAAAATCCAGGCCTGGTCCTCTCTCGTCCTTCACTGCAGTCGCTCGTCCTTATATGCCTCCGTGCTCCCTCATGAGAGGACTCAAGACCGGTGTGCCTCGCAGGTGACGTTCATCCTCAATCACGCACACCGATCTCGCTCGCTCCTCCCATGTCTCTCGCTCGTCCACCTCGCCACATACCCCCAACACCCCTCGTAGGCCGGGGAGTACCCCGCGTCTACGCCTACTCCCCCCCCGGACGCTCGGTGGACGGCTCGATCCTCCTCCGCCCCCTGGCGGCCGGCGGTGGCTCCTCCTGTCGAGGGCAGCCGGCAGCGAGTCCCGCGCGCTCCCTGCTCCTCCCCTACACGGCGGAGGGATACAGGCTCCGGCCCACGGCGAACGCCGGTGACTCCTCCGCTCCCTCTAGGACGGCAGCCACCCCACCTCGACCCAGGGGCACGGCAGCGAGCTCTCCGTCCCACCAGATCTTCCCTCGCTCCAGCACCACCGCCTCGGGCAGCCACTCGCGGTCTTCACCCATCCGCGCTGCCCGACCTCCTCAGCACCGCGATCCCCCTCAGCAGCAAGGGCTCTTCGACAGCATGTCTCTCCTGGGTTTCGGCACCAATGTAACGCAGTTCGATCGTATGGGAAGAAGGAGGCGGGAACAGGCGAACATTCAACAAATTTAATACAAAATAAAATGGTGGCGGCAGCCCCTCACGGCCGACTGCCGCCTACATACAAAAACAAAACACAAAATCCAGGCCTGGTCCTCTCTCGTCCTTCACTACAGTCGCTCGTCCTTATATGCCTCCGTGCTCCATCATGAGAGGACTCGAGACCGGTGTGCCTCGCAGGTGACGTTCATCCTCAATCACGCACACCAATCTCGCTCGCTCCTCCCATGTCTCTCGCTCGTCCACCTCGCCACAAAGTCGTATATGTTATTTGACAAAAAAGGTATAACAGCTTCTCTTGCCTTATGCGCCGTTTTTTTCCTCTGTTTCCCTCAAATAAGCAAGGAGTGAGCATAAGCCCCGTACGGTCCGCCATTCTTTGTTTACATCTAGCTACCGCTCAGGCAGTTTGGTGTGACTTTGCCTGGAACGCTACAAAATCGTAAGTCGTGGTTTGAAGTCGTAACTTACGGGCTCAAAAACCTGCCTGGAACGCAGCATAAGTTCATGCTCCACTTGTCACCATGATGGTAACCCCCCAAAATAACAGAAACTCTTCAAAATTAGCATAGCTAAACATTAAACAGAACTAAATCTCCAATTTAACATTAATCTGGCACATTATATAACACTCAGGGCCTGATTTTAATGATCTGAGCTCATGGTCTAAAGCGCACAGCGCAAGTGCACTTAAGTCCACTTTTGCTTGTTTAATAACGGGAAAAATGGTCGCGCCAGTTACGCTTTTTCCGTAAGTTGAATACAGAAAGCAGTCTAGCAGAGCTATATATTTTATTTTATAAAGTTTTAAATATGGATATTTTTCTTACAAAACCCCATTGATTCACTTCAGAAGGCTTTTATTACTATTTTTATTAATATTGACTGTGGCAAGCAGCGAGGCTGAGGGGCCGTGAGAGCGCACCGCACCGGCCTCGTGTGCGGGAGGAGCTCGGCCGCATAAAAGGAGGAGCGACAACAGTCAAGGACGAGAGAGGACCAGGCCTGGATTTGTCGTTGTGTTTTGTTTATGTTTTGTTATGTGTGTGCGCAGCAGTCGTCCGTGAGGGGCTGCCGATTTTACTTTCAGTTTGTGTGTTTTGTTTATTAAAGTCTTTGAACGTTCGGTGGTTCCCGCCTCCTTCTTCCCTGAACAAAGAACTCTGTTACATTGACATTAATGATATCTGCAATACATTGTTGGTTCTGTTCCGTTTACCCTAAGGGGGGTTATTGCTATTCATCATGGATGCGCAGGGAGTTCTCCAGGCCAGAACAAAACCATACTGCACCAATCCAAATTATCTTTGACGATAGTGGTCCTGACAGAACTTCTTTTGCAGTCTAACAACCTAATTTAATTCTGCACATAATCAACTAAACAATCTTAAACAGAGAACCAGTACTGATTCAAAGCCAATCTTTTCTGTTTCAATCCAGTGTGTGTGATGCGGAATCAGACTAACTGCTCTGGGATCGAGTTTATTACTTTCTCTGGCAGAGGGAATTTTAACTCACAGCTTTCAACCCTAATACATCAAGAGCATGATATTCTTTTTATTTTGTATTTCTCTTCTTTTCTGAAGTTGAACTTGCCTGGAACAAGTCTTCATCACTCATCTTCAACACGTCAGATGTAAAGCACGATCTATTCTAGGTCGTGGCCTTTTGTGTCCTCGTCCTCATTATTTCAGGTGCATGGCCTGGTCACATGGATTTGTTCATTTTGTCACCATTTCCTGACACATTTGATGCTATCCTGTTGCTTCATGATGTAACCAGGCTTGAGGAGAGATGTTTCTGTCAGCTGTGTTTCAAATGTTATATTCTCTAGCATTAACTCCGGGTGTTCTCTGTGCTACAGCACTAATAATGACACTGCAGACTTTCAAATCAATACTTCATGCCAGCCCAAAGGACCTGGTTAAACTTTAACGGTCAGAGCAGCTTCCTGCCTCAATCTTTAATAAATTGTGTGCGGAAGATTTATATTGAGGACCTCAGGCATGTGGAAGTAATGAAGTCTGAAGTAGTCACCTATAGTAGTAGTCAATATCTGAGTGGTCACCGCCCTGTTGCAGGGTGATTTCTAGGATGCTGTAAAAAAAATTAAAATATTTTAACGGTATAAGACTATAAAAACACTACAGTTAAAAACAGTTAACTGGTTAACAGAAAGTTTCCGACCTCAACTCAGGGCTTAAAGAAGATCATCAAGATCATAATTCCCACTCGTAATTATTTGGTATTTTGATAAAGATTACGAGGAACATGAATAAAAAGAAGACGTGCACAGATAAATCATCTGTAATACTGTAAAATTTCCATGAAATTTTTTTTTTTGTGTGAAAGGCCCCTTAGGGCATGACTTACATTTGTTTTTCTCCCACGTTTCCTCCTCTTTTCTTCTTTCTTCTATATTTCAGGGTTATTCTGGGATTGAACTCCTAGACCTGCTCCTCGAGCCCCATAAGGCCTCTCATATGGAGAGCGATGGTGACCATGACAACCCTGCGTGGTCAATCACAGATCAATACGTAAGTGAAATGCCATTTGATTTTTGCGAGTGTATCAGAAAACATTCTTACTGAGAGCACACTGAGAATATTTTTATTTTTAGTTATTTTAACAAATGAGGGACCCTGGAAGACTTCTTGTAAACACAGTGACAGCACATTAGATGTCTGACCCAGATTTGTCTGTCAACATCTGTGTGTGTTTGTAGCTGATATGACACAGTTGTGTATTCCTTCTGCTCAACAAGGCTGCATTTATTGGTTCAAAAATACAGAAAAAAACTGCAACATTGTGAAATATTATTACCGTTTAAAATAAACATTTTCTATGGCAATATATATTAAAATGTCATATTTTTCTGTGATGCAAAGCCAAATTTTCAGCATCATTACTCCAGTCTTCAGTGTCACATGATCCTTCAGAAATCATTCTAATAGCTGATTCTGATCAGCAATGTACCGTATTTAGGAAAGCATTGCATGCATTAATTTCCCTTGAAACGTGCTGTTACATGAGGGAAATTGATGGATGTCACAGTTGGGTGGATTCATTTGTTAAAGCTGGCATTAGTTCATACAGTGGCAAGAAAAAGTATGTGAACCGCTTGCAGAATCTGTGAACTGTGAAAACTATAAAAGAGATCATACAAAATGCATGTTATTTTTTATTTAGTACTGTCCTGAATAAGATATTTTACATAATTTTTTTTCACATATAGTCCCCAAGACAAAAAAAATAGCTGCATTTATTAAAATAACCCTGTTCAAAAGTTTATGAACCATTAATTCTCAATACTGTGTGTCGTTCCGACGTTCCCTGATGATTCACGGCTGTTTTTTTTTGTTTTGTGATGGTTGTTCTTGAGTCTCTTGTTTGTCCTGAGCAGTTAAACTGTCCAATGTTCTTCAGAAAAATCCTCCAGGTCCTGCACATTCTGCAGTTTTACATTTACATTTATGCATTTAGCAGACGCTTTTATCCAAAGCGACTTACAACTTGGAGGTACACAAAGCGATTGGTCATGAAGAGTCGAGTAAGCGCCTGAAATACTGAGACCGTGTACATTGCTTAGTGTAGCACTGGCTAGAGTATGGAGGGAAAAAAGGGGAACAAAGAGGAAAGGAAAGGTTTTTTTTTATTTTTATGAGGTTAAGTGCTCACGGAAGAGCTGAGTTTTTAGTTGACTTTTGAATGTTGTCAATGATTCTGCGTTTCGGATGGTGGTGCGAAGGTTTCTGGTGGGGGCGTGGATTTGTAGAATCGAGTCAAAGTAAGCAGGAGCAGAGCGCGTGGTGGCTCTGTATTCAAGCATCAGCGCCTTAAACTTGATGCGAGCAGCGAGTGGTAGCCAGTGCAGAGAGACGAAGAGAGGTGTGACGTGGGTCCTTTTGGGCTCGTTGAAGACAAGACGTGCTGCTGCATTCTGGATCATTCGAAGTGTTTGGATCGCAGAAGAGGGGAGTCCAGCCAGAAGCGCATTGCAGAAGTCAAGTCTAGAAATAACCAGGGCCTGTACAAGAAGCTGTGTTGCGTGCTCTGTTAGGAACGGTCTAATCTTCCTGATGTTGTGGAGCGCAAATCTGCATGAGCGAGCTGTCTTAGAAATGTGTTCTCTGAAGGACAACTGGTCATCAAATGTTACTCCAAGATTTCTGACTGACTTTGATGGGGAAATCAAGGATATACCTAACTGGATGGTGAAGTCATGTTGTATAGTGGGACTGGCGGGGAAGATGAGAAACTCAGTCTTTGCCAGGTTGAGTTGCAGGTGATGATTTCTCATCCATGCAGAGATGTCAGCCAGACAGCTGGAGATTTGGAGATCGTCTGGTTGAAATGAAAGGTAGAGCTGAGTGTCATCAGCATAGCAGTGGTATGAGAAGCCATGTGCCTGAATGATGAGTCCCAATGAAGTAGTGTAGATGTAGAAGAGGAGAGGACCAAGCACTGAGCCCTGAGGAACCCCCGTGGTCAGTTGATGTGCTTCAGATTCCTGTCCTCTCCAGACAACCTTGAAAGACCTACCTGTGAGATAAGACTCAAACCAAAGGAGTGGAGTCCCTGTGATGCCCAGTGATGAGAGGGTGGACAGAAGAATCTGATGATTGACCGTGTCAAAGGCAGCAGATAGATCGAGCAGAACGAGGACTGATGATTTGGAATCAGCTTTAGCTATCCGCAGGGCTTCAGTGACCAACAGTAGTGCAGTCTCTGTGGAGTGGCCCCTTTTGAAATCTGATTGGTTGACGTCCAGCTAATTATTCTGTTAGAGGAATAAGTTTTCCAGCATCTTTTGCATATTTGAACCTTATCCAGCAGTGACTGTATGATTTTGAGATCCATCTTTTCACACTGAGGACAATTGAGGGACTCAAACACAACTACTAAAAAAGGTTGAAACATTCACTGATGCTCCGGAAGGAAACACAACACATTAAAGGGTTAGTTCACCCAAAAATGAAAATAATGTAATTTATTCCTCACCCTCATGCTGTTCCACTCCCGTAAGACCTCCGTTCATCTTCGGAACAAAAATGAAGATATTTTTGTTGAAATCCGATGACTCAGTGAGGCCTCCATAGGGAGCAAAGCAATTTACACTCTCAAGATCCATTAATGTACTAAAAACATATTTAAATCAGTCCATGTGAGTACAGTGGTTCAATATTAATATTATAAAGCGACAATAATATTTTTGGTGTGCAAAAAAAAAACTAAACGACTTATATAGTGATAACCGATTTCAAAACACTGCTTCATGAAGCTTTGGAGCGGAAACTAATCAGTGAGTCGATTCAGTGGTTCGGAGCACCAAAATCACGTGATTTCAACGGTTTGGATGATTCGACTCGCTGATTCATACCGGTTCGAATCTTCATGAATCAGTGTTTTGAAACCGGTTATCACTATATAAGTCGTTATTTTGTTTTTTTGGCGCACCAAAAATATTATCGTCGCTTTATAATATTAATATTATACCACTGTACTCACATGGACTGATTTAAATATGTTTTTAGTTCATTAATGGATCTTGAGAGTGTAAATTGCTTTGCTCCCTATGCAGGCCTCACTGAGCCTTCGGATTTCAACAAAAATATCTTCATTTGTGTTCCAAAGATGAACGGAGGTCTTACGGGAGTGGAACAGCATGAGGGTGAGGAATAAATGACATTATTTTCATTTTTGGGTTAACTGACCCTTTAAGAGCTGGGGGTGAACACTTTTGAGCAGGATGAAAATGTCCAAAAGTTTCTCATTTTGTTTAAATATCAAATTTTTTCATTTAGTACTGCCCTTCAGAAGCAACAGAAGATAATCGCATGTTTCCCGGAAGACAAATCGAGTACAATTTATCTTGATCTTCAAATTCAATAAGTTTTCACCCCCTGGCACTTAATGCATCATCTTTCCTTCCGGAGCATCAGTGAATGTACTAATCACTGTACTAACAAGGGATAGGCAGAAAACGTGTACTACTATTGAGCAATTAACAATTAGGACTTATTAACTCATCTAAATACAATTATTTTAAAATATTTAATTTGTTTATGCCGCCCCATATGCAACAAACTGCGATTCTTTCTATCAGAACCAGCATTAACTTCTTGAGCAATTTGAGCTCCAGTAGCTTGTCTGTTTGATCGGACATACACGGGCAAAGCCTTCGCTCCCCACGTGCATCAATAAGCCTAGGCTGTTTTAAGTCCATGGTAAAGTAAATGTAACATGAGATATTGTACTTTAGAGACACAGATGACACATCAGCAATGTGTCTGCCTCATGGTTGTGCACGTGTGTTTCTGCTATTTATTCTGTGTATAATTGTGTTTTCTGTCTGTATCCCTGCAGAGTGTGTGTCATGGTGAAGGTGTTGTTGATAACTTCCTGGACTCCCTGCTGCAAGCGTCAGACGGCGTCATGTCAGAGCCCCGCTCTCCTCTCTGGGTCCCCTCACCCTGTGACAGCGGAATCAGTGACGACACCCCGTCCGACCACCTGGACAGCCCGCCGCCGCCCACCAGCCCACTCTTCGACTCCATCTTCCTCCCTCAGCATCCTCATCTTCTTCAGCAGCAGCCCTCACATGCCACAAGCACAGAGCCTGATATCTCCATCGATCTGGGTGAGATTTCACTCTTCAAACAGCAGTTCCACCAGAATCTCACAAGACTCTTTTTGATGATTTGCAGTCAAAAAAACATCAACAATCATTATGTATTTAGAGTGGCCTTTTATTGTGGCAAGCCTAGGCACACCTGTGCAATAATCATGCCCTCTATTCAGCATCTTGATATGCCACACTTGTGAGGTGGATGGATTATCTTGGAAAAGGAGTGCTCACTAACACAGATTTAGACAGATTTGTGAACAACATTTGAGAGAAATGGGCCTTTTGTGTACATAGAAAAAGTCTTAGATCACTGAGTTCAGCTCATGAAAATTAGGGCAAAAACAAAAGTGTTGCGTTTATAATCTACAATCACATTACAAACAGAATTAACTTAGCAACTGCATAGCAATGCCCTAGCAACCCCCTTGAAAAACAACCCATTGAAAAACCTTAGTAACTACATAACAACACCCTAGCAACCACCTAGAAATGAGGTGATGACCCATTGAACATCTTAACAACTGCATAGCAAACAACCTAGCAACCAGTGAGGTAACGACCCCTTGGAACATCTTAGTGCTAACAACCATCAGAACACCTTGGCAACCATCAAGCAACACCCAAAGCAACCACCTAGAAATGTGCTAACAACCACTCAGAACACTTGGGAAACCGCATCAAAACACCCTAGAAACCACCTAGAACACCTAGGCAACTGCAAAGCAACGCCCTAGCAATCACCTAGAAATGGGGTTACAACCCCTTAGGAACCTAGTGTTAACAGCCATTAGAACACCTTGGCAACTGCACAGCAATGGCCTGCTACCACCTAAACATGTGATAAACACTCAGAACATCTTTAGCAACTGCATAGCAACAGCCTAGCAACCACCTAGAAATGTGGTAACGACCCCTTGGAACCCATTATGCTGCGTTCACACCGAACGCAAATAGAGCATTTTGAGCGAGTGATTTCCATGTTAAGTCAATGTAAAGATGCGTTGACGCGCATCCCGAGGTCCTGTTGCGCGATAGACGCGTTTAGCGCTGTGCGATGGACGCAATTTCGCCTCATTCGCACGTCCAGTAAGCGTGAATTGAGCATCTTGCGCGTTACACAGGAGTGATTTTATTTTGTGCTTTTTGTACATTCACGCGTTTGAAGCGAATTTGTGCCTGACGCCCAAGTTTGAAAATCTGAACTTTGCTGTCTGTTCGCACCGCGTTAACCAATCAGGATCGTGATAAATGGCGGCAGACCTGCCCGCTTGATACTCGCTTCTATGCGGGACAGGCGGAAGTACCACTGAAAGCGGCCGTCATCCAGGTGCAGCTCCTAGAGCAAGTGGTGAAACTCGCCAAACTGGGTACGCCTCCGGAGGGTCTGGTGGACCCAAGTACGGCGAAGCTGACCCCTATGTCGCTGTTCTGCTCTCCAGAGCATATACAGAGAGGTGAATCTCTCAATGAATGCTCGATCAACATCAGCCATTTTGCAAACAGACAACCGCCTAGCACTTGCTCCTCCCACTTGCCCTTTTCGCCTCAAACGCGGGTCTATTTCGCTTCAAACGCTCGATTTATACGCCCATCCAATTCGCTGTGGACGGGCGAGTAGATTCAAAATGTTCAAGCGTTCAAATAGACACTATAGACGCGAATTTGACACTGTATTCACTTTCAGTGTGAACACGACATTAGTGTTAACAACCATCAGAACATGTTGGCAACTGCATAGCAATCACCTAGAAATGTGGTAAACTCTCAAAACAACCTAGCAATTATTTGCCAACGTCATAAAGACCGCCAAAACTCTATCTACCATATAGCAATGTATTAACAACCACTCAGAAAATGAAAAGATCTTTTTTGTCTGTTGGTCTTCAGACACAGTGTGACGTAAACGCATTCTGTGATGTAAAACAATCCTGTGTATGTGTGTGTGTGTGTGTGTGTGTGTGTGTGTGTGTGTGCAGCAGATTGGGAGGCCTGCCTGTTCTCTGGCGGTCTGACAGACTCTCAGTGCACCCGAACTCAACCAACCCCCTTTTACCAGCCCACCGTAAAAGACCTGCTGCTCTCCAACATCGAACCCGTGAGTACTGACAGAACATGAACAGACACCATGTTGTGTATGTGACTAAACAGTCCTGCGGTGACATTCAGTGTGACACATACAGCTAAAGTGAATGAAACCCGGGAGAGGAGAGAGAGAGAGAGAGAGAGAGAGAGAGAGAGAGAGATGTCAGATTTTGTACTGGAAAACAGGACACATGGAGGAACTCGTAAAGAAATATATGACAGCAAAAGAGAGAAGCACACAATAGCTCTAAAACCTACCAAGTTACCTAGACAACATTTTAAGGCTTGTAAGTTGATTTTGGCAAACATTAAAGCCAGCTTTGCATGCGTGTTGCACTAAGAAGCAAATCCCAGAGTGTATTCCAACAAACAAGATCAGTTTAAAAAAAATGTAATGCTTCAATTCCACAAGAATGAAGTATCAAAAAAGTGGACAGCCACCGCCAAAATATTTTGATATTTTGCCTCTGATTTTAAACAAAAAACCCTGTTTATTCTCGCTTCATACATTGAATGTGAATAAGTTTCATAAAAAAAGCGTAATTTTTGAGAAAATTGCGTTATCATTATTGACTACATGTGCCTACCTTATAACAGTGAAAACATGGAAAGCCAGAAAATTCCATCAATGGCGAGGAAGCGCTGTCTCATAAATGACGGAAAATTCTGTCAAAGGCGGGGAAGAGTTTTTTCAAAAAATGACGGAAAATTCCGTCAATGGCGGGGAAGAGCTGTCTCATAAATGACGGAAAATTCCGTCAATGGCGGGAAAGAGCTGTCTCATAAATCACAGAAAATTCCTTTAATGGTGAGGAAAAATGGTCTCATAAATAATGGTAAATTTCATCTATGGCGGGAAGAGTTGTCTCATAAATAACGGAAAATTCCGTCAATGGCGGGGAAGTGTTGTCTCATAAATGACGGAAAATTCCATCAATGGCGGGGAAGAGCTGTCTCATAAATCACAGAAAATTCCGTCAATGGTGAGGAAAAATGGTCTCATAAATGATGGAAAATTCTGTCAAAGGCGAGGAAAAGAGTTTTTTCAAAAAAATGACAGAAAATTCCATCAATGGTGGGGAAGAGCTGTCTCATAAATTACGGACAATTCTATGGCGGGAAGAATTGTCTCATAAATAACGGAAAATTCAGTCAAAGGCGTGGAAGAGTTGTCTAATTACATGACGGAAAATTTAATCTATGGCGGGAAGAGTTGTCTCATAAATGACGGAAAATTCTGTCAAAGGCAGGGAAAAGAGTTTTTTTTTTAAATGACAGAAATTCCATCAATGGCGTGGAAGCGTTGTCTCATAAATGACGGAAAATTCCGTCAAAGGTGAGGAAAAATGGTCTCATAAAATGACAGAAAATTCCATCAATGGTGGGGAAGCGTTGTATCATAAATGACGGAAAATTCCATCAATGGTGGGGAAGCGTTGTATCATAAATGACGGAAAATTCCATCAATGGCGGGGAAGAGCTGTCTCATAAATGACGGAAAATTCCATCAATGGTGGGGAAGAGCTGTCTCATAAATGACGGAAAATTCCATCAATGGCGGGGAAGAGCTGTCTCATAAATGACGGAAAATTCCGTCAATGGTGAGGAAAAATGGTCTCATAAAATGACGGAAAATTCCATCAATGGCGGGGAAGATCTGTCTCATAAATGACGGAAAATTCCATCAATGGCGGAGAAGAGCTGTCTCATAAATGACGGAAAATCCCATCAATGGCGGGAAAGAGTTAAGAGTGCATTATGTAAGAAAGCCTCCTTAGAAAGCAGCTGCCTGTGTAGAAAGCTTAACATTGTCTTTTGAACAGATAAAAGCATAATCAGGATGGAGAGGGCAATGTGTTCAATCAAACATAGCGTAAACAGCTCGTCCTTTAGCATACAGGTAATGACTTTGACCTGTAAACATTACTGGGCAACATAAAACACAATAGCGAGCTGTTAGTGCATTTAACAGTGCTTTAATAACTCCACAGATGCTGTTTCAGTGTTTGGGTTGATGCTGCATTGCTTCTGATTTATGCATTGTGATGCATGCTGGATACAAACAAACAAATGTATCTATGCAGCACTCTTGCTGTCATAATGCATTGCAATGCATTGATTCTTGAAACTACAGCTTATGTCAGCACAAGATTTACTAATGCATTTGTAGAAGCTTCCCTTTCAGACGCAAAATGTATGTGAGGAGAGTATTTAAATGAATCACGCAAGGTGATTTACTAAGGTTTGAGCTCGTCAATTTACTGGTATTTGCGGCATTATATAACACCCAAAATAAGCACGTCTTAAACCAGATGCTAATTTGCGCTGCTCTTGGTAGATTGTGTTGGTCATTATGGAAATGATCCGGCTGCGTCTGTGTTCTTTCATTTGTGTGTCGTCATCCGTAGATCACGCGCTGAACTTCCCACATCCATTAGCGTTTTTTTGGAATTGCGCTCTCATGCTAATTTGCCTTGTTTAGTCAATCTGGCCCAAAGTAGAATGTCCTTAACATATGCAGTACCAAGCGTTTTTAAACACGATCATGAAATAAAATGTGTTTCTGTGTCTAGACAATACCCTCCGCCCAGCAATCCCCACAAGATCTGATTCTCAATGAAGATGAGAAGAAACTTTTAGCCAAGGAAGGAGTCAATCTTCCCAACCAACTGCCTCTTAACAAGGTACGTTGAACACACACAGGTTCCACCTGAATTAGACCACGGTCACATTGTCACTTGTAATAATCTATCCATGTCAGGCACATGTCATTGCTCCACGTCTCTATATTTCCTGCTGGAGGCCAGATCAGACATCAGCAGGGAGGAAAGAGGCTTTTATAGAGGCTGAGATGAAGGAAGTCAGTGATGAAAGGCAGCTCTCATCGTAATAACACCTTCTCAGCCGCAGAGATTGTTCCCTCTGTGTGTCAGGATAATGGATAATGACATGAATAAGCTGATTTGACTCGACTTGCGTGCTGCCTACTTCAGACCTTCTAATAAAATCTGTATTAAAGGGGTGGTTGATTGCCCCTTTTTACAAGATGAAAAATAAGTATCTAATGTCCCCAGAGTGTGTGAAATTTGAGCTCAAAATACCCCACAGATCCTTTTTTATTGCATGTTAAAATTGTCACTTTTTGAGGGTGCTGTTTTTGTGTGTCCCTTTAAATGCAAATGAGCTGCTGCTCATGGGGCGGAGCTTCAAGAGCTTGTGTTAGATAATCTCACCCCCTTTGACAGGGTTTATGTAAATTTCAGGGTTGGTGATGTCACTAACCCGGGAGGAAGCTTGTGTAGTCCCTACCAGCCATTTGTTGTAGTCCTTAAAAAGCGATTTCATTAAAAGGAAATATCTCCCTTTGCTTTGAACTTTGAGCGTCGTAACTTTGCAGATGTTGTTTATGCTCAAACTGCAACATTACACACTCACTAAACTTTAAAAAGTGAAATCATAATCAACCACCCCTTTAAAATAAATGTTTGAAATGTAGATCTTGTGCCATCTCAATTCAAGAGGAATTCCTCTAAACATGTTGTCTGACTTGTTCTCTCATGCTTTTATTAGTATGAAGAAAAGATTCTGAAGAAGATTCGAAGGAAAATCCGAAACAAGCAGTCGGCACAGGAGAGCCGCAAGAAAAAGAAAGAATATATAGATGGACTGGAGGGCAGGTGAACAAACACACACGCACGCACGTGTTTTCATGTTTTATAGGGACTCCCCATAGACATAAGCCGCGTTTCCACCGCAGGAACTTTCCCCAGGAACTAGGAACTTTGGGGTTGTACTCGGTGTGTTTCGACCGCAGGAAACAGGGTCTAAATGAAGTTCCGGGTAAATATTTCCCCCTCCGAGCGGCCCTGCTCCCGAGGTGGTACTTTTTCAAAGTTCGGGAACTTTCGGGGGTGGGACTTGGGCGCTGAACATGCTAATTGGTTGAGCTCACGCATCATTTTATTTCAACTGGCATTTTTAAAAGTCTTTTGCGAGGATCGCTCAGCGTTCAGTAAATATCAGTCTTGCTCTTTCTGTCCGATGGCGCGCGTTCGTCTCAGCCATTGAACGGTCAATGTCCGTTATAGCTGATGATAACATACTTTGTCATATTTTAAATCTAGCTTTATGAGCTTTCAGAATACACTTTAGTATCAGTGCTCATCTCTTTTCCGCCGTTTTGTTAATTACCTCTATAGTAAACCAATATATAACCAGCAAAAGCAGCGCTGCTTGCATCTCCTCCACTTGTTATTGTTGCAGACAGTGTTGCACAAAAATTATTACTGTCCGTCTCTGACTGAGAGGAGCAGTCGCGCTGCCCGCAATCCTACATCGCCAGACTAATTTGCCTAATCTTCTCGGTACTTTAGACCGCAGTGGAAACGCAGACAGTAGCAGGTCTGGGGGAAAAAAAGTTCCTGTAAAAAAAGTTCCTGGTACAAATTGTTCCGGGTAATTTTGGTGGAAACTGTGCTATAATGATTTTTATACTGTACAAACTGTATATTCTCTCCCCATACACTAACCCTACCCATCACACAAAAACTTTCTGCCTTTTTACATTTTCAAAAATCTGCAAAATCTGACCAAAAAATATATATCCATAAGGTCAAAATTAACTGGAATTACTATCCTTGTGGAGTACTATCCTTGTGTTTGGTTCCCATAACATATAGAATACCAGGTACACACACACACACACATACACAAGTTGGGTTACCATGTTTTATGGAGACTTTCAATAGACATAGGCTGTGTCCAAAATCGCCCCCTATACCCTCTTTCCCCTACATTACTCCACTAATATAGTCTACTTGAAGGAGTGAATGAAAATGAGTAAATTCAGGCCACATTCACACGAAGCCAGAGCTTTCCCTATCCAATCTTTTTTCCCCTCGTCTCAAGAAATATCTGTGTACACACCAAGCGGCAATCTCCCCCAGTTTCTCTTGAAGCCAATACGGAAGTGACTTAAACTGCAATTCATTGTCTGGCCACTAGAGACAGGCTCCAGAAGGGAGCAGAATCTCTTTGAGCTCCATGTAAAACTTTACAGCAGAAAAAAACATGTTTACAGCCTGGCACAAACTGTGGTTTTGGTCTATATGGCTAATTTTGCCCTTCATGACAACTGTGAGTAGGGTGATTTTTTTATAACTTAAAGTTCTGCATAATTAAGGGCGTGGCCACTTTGCATGACAGGTGGATTGCCGTTTGTCTGCTGTCTGTTAGTCATCATGTCACCTCAGCTCCGCCCACGTCCCGCCTCTTTGCCCATTTCCTGTTATCTGGGAGTGATTCGCAACAAGAGGGCAACGGCCAGCTCGTCCCTACTTTATGCTTCAAAACTGCTCTTCAGAATCCTATGGGTGACGTCACGGACACTACGTCCATATTTTTTGTTACATTTTTTTTATGGTACACACGAAACCTCTGAAACCGACTCAAAACGATTTAGTATACATGCCAGACCAGTGTGTGGCGCTGTAATTCTGCCACAGAAATACACTAAAAATGGAGCAGATGAGTTGTGGCTAGAAGGGTTGCTGTACAGCAATGGTTGGAAGTGAGGCAAAATCTCACGATAAAATAACAGTAAATAAATTTGCTACTTACCAGATTGTGTTTTATTAACGCCTACACCTACCCCAACCCTAAACCTACCCTTACAATAATGCAAATACAGTAATTAAATGACGCAATATTGATGTGTACATGTCCAGTGGCCGTAGCTATATCCCTTTTAGTCTTTACCGTGCGGGACGTGGTGTGATGACATCACTGTTTCACAAAATATACGGATTGGCTGTACATGAAAACGCAAGGGTATTGGTTTCAGATTCATCCACTATGGGACCCGATTTTTAAAAAAAATACCGGTTTCAAGCTCCTAAAACGGCAGATCCGTCTGGACGATACACATTTTTTTACGTATACAGCTAAACGCGTCTCCGTGTGGACGGGGCTTCAGACACTGAATGCGCCGGAAGGGCTGTCGCTTTTGCATAGTTTTTGCTTGCTGTTTAATAATTATTTGAAACTTAGCAATGGCAGCTCCAGTAGTAATGAGAATATTTATCTTGAACTCTGTCATGGAAACTATGTATAAAAACCCTACAACCCTACCCATAAACCTACCCATCAAAGAAAACTTTCTGCATTTTTACTTTTTCAAAAAATTACTTAGCCTGATTTATAAGCTGTTACCAAAAATGTCCCCACACGGACAGGGGTTTCATATATTGCCATCTTTGTGGGGATATTTTGTCCTCATAACGTAGGGATTTCTGATTTCTGAAGGATCATGTGAAACTGAAGACTGGAGTAATGGTGCTAAAAGAAGTTGTTCCAAATTGCAATAATATTTCTCAAACATTTGAACGGTTGTGTATATTGCAATCAAAGCATTCACCTCAGATGTCCTGTTTGTGGTACAAGTAGTCTGAATGAATGAATATGACATCAAAGAAAAACTCATTACGAAGTAAACTTGCAGTAAAGTTGAAATTGAGGTCGAAAGTCATTAAAAACCCAGGCTCAAACTTATCTTAACTTGGGATCAAAGGAATCGAATATCCTCTGAGAGGCTGGAGAAATTATTTAGAACACACTGCTGCACAAATTTCAGGCATGAAATTGGCCTTTAAGGAAGAGCCCGTGGGTTTATCTGTCCAAAGGATAAACTCATGTCACAGCAGGTACTGCAGTCACTAAAAGCACCACAGCCATCTTGCTGTTTTTTATCCACACAGTCACGAATCAGTCGTGTGAACTGCTAACAGACACCTGTGGGATTGTCCTGTCCTCAAAGAAAACAGACAGTTATGGTTCTTCTTTTCATATTTTGTCAATAAACATCAAATGATTTGATATAAATATATTAAATATATTAGCATTTTCTATTTGGCTTTATGCAAAGCTGCACTACTTCCTGAACTTCAGCCAGCTCCTTTGTTTCCTGTCTGCCATTATTGGACAAACTGATTGCGTGCAGCTCCACGCACACTATATAGGGAATGTGTGCGTGTGTGTGTGTGTACGTACACATGCTGCTGTGACAGACAGAGGGTGTGTGGGGGTGTTTGTTGGTCAGATTTATCACTGTGAGTAATTGGCCAATATACTCTGTTGTAGGATGACTGCCTGCAGCGTTCAGAATATGGAATTACAGCGGAAAGTCCTCAAGTTGGAAAAGACCAACACGTAAGTCTCCTTTTACAACAATATCAGATCCGCTCCGCTCTGACAAGGCTATAAATCAGTGGCTCTCAACCGGTTTCGCTTTAGGATCCAGACTTTAGTTTGGACATCAGTTGGGCACAAAGTACTAAAATTGCTTACCCTACAAAGGGAAACTACTTACAACTTTCACACTTGTTTCGATTGCCTTGGGGTGTACGAAATGATCAAATTCTTACTTCACGATAACGAAGTATTTGAACACCCTGCTATTTTGCAAGTTCTCCCACTTGGAAATCATGGAGGGGTCTGAAATTGTCATCGTAGGTGCATGTCCACTGTGAGAGACAAAATCTAAATAAAAAAGAATCCAGAAATCACAATATATGATTTTTTAACTATTTATTTGTATGATATAGCTGCAAATAAGTATTTGAACACCTGTCTATCAGCTAGAATTCTGACCCTCAAAGACCTGTTAGTCTGCCTTTAAAATGTCCACCTCCACTCCATTTATTATCCTAAATTAGATGCACCTGTTTGAGGTCGTTAGCTGCATAAAGGCACCTGTCCACCCCATACAATCAGTAAGAATAAAACTACTAACATGGCCAAGACCAAAGAGCTGTCCAAAGACACTAGAGACAAAATTGTACACCTCCACAAGGCTGGAAAGGGCTACGGGGAAATTGCCAAGCAGCTTGGTGAAAAAAGGTCCACTGTTGGAGCAATCATTAGAAAATGGAAGAAGCTAAACATGACTGTCAATCTCCCTCGGACTGGGGCTCCATGCAAGATCTCACCTCGTGGGGTCTCAATGATCCTAAGAAAGGTGAGAAATCAGCCCAGAACTACACGGGAGGAGCTGGTCAATGACCTGAAAAGAGCTGGGATCACCGTTTCCAAGGTTACTGTTGGTAATACACTAAGACGTCATGGTTTGAAATCATGCATGGCACGGAAGGTTCCCCTGCTTAAACCAGCACATGTCAAGGCCCGTCTTAAGTTTACCAATGACCATTTGGATGATCCAGAGGAGTCATGGGAGAAAGTCATGTGGTCAGATGAGACCAAAATAGAACTGTTTGGTCATAATTCCACTAAACATGTTTGGAGGAAGAAGAATGATGAGTACCATCCCAAGAACACCATCCCTACTGTGAAGCATGGGGGTGGTAGAATCATGCTTTGGGGGTGTTTTTCTGCACATGGGACAGCACTGTATTAAGGAGAGGATGACCGGGGCCATGTATTGCGAGATTTTGGGGAACAACCTCCTTCCCTCAGTTAGAGCATTGAAGATGGGTCGAGGCTGGGTCTTCCAACATGACAATGACCCGAAGCACACAGCCAGGATAACCAAGGAGTGGCTCTGTAAGAAGCATATCAAGGTTCTGGCGTGGCCTAGCCAGTCTCCAGACCTAAACCCAATAGAGAATCTTTGGAGGGAGCTCAAACTCCGTGTTTCTCAGCAACAGGCCAGAAACCTGACTGATCTAGAGAAGATCTGTGTGGAGGAGTGGGCCAAAATCCCTCCTGCAGTGTGTGCAAACCTGGTGAAAAATAACAGCAAAATAACCAAAACCCACACAACAACACTGAACAAGCAAATACATATAGTAAACAATAGGATAGAAATGACAAATTACATGACAAAATTATGTTTTATTATGTACGGAAATCAGCTCCACACACATCTACCACTCAAACACACACGCATACAGTACGGACGCACACTCGCACAGAAACGTGTTGTCAGCGCTGCTCTGACGAGTTTATCAGTAAAATAGCTCAGCAACTTAAAAGCTACATGAGATTTCTCACTAGCGAAGTAATAACGGCGCTGTTCTTGAAGCAGATAAACTTACAGTTCCCTATTAGGTCTTGACTACAACACTAGTCTCAAGTAAACATTTGGGTGTATCAGTATAAGGGATCTGTGCGTTTGGTCTTAAAGTGACAGCAGACTAATAAACCTGTTGCTCTGTGTCATGACTCAAACAAAAGAGAAAATAACTTATCTTGATTGAATAACTTTTTTTTGGCTTAATTCATACAGTGAAGACTTTGCAATATTTAATTTTACATTTTATTGTAATTTCATTTTGTCATTTCTCAGGTGGTAATGTGGCTTTAAATTCATAGAAATCCAAGAAATCCAAGACCAATGACGCAGGGGAAGGCAGCAAATGCATTCAATTGAAATTTTCGCTTCAATTTTATACTTTTGTTTCGTAACCTTTGGTTTTGTTTGTTTTCAAAGCTTCAGAACATAACAGCACTTCCGTCTGTCTGCTGTGAATGTACTGTAAATGTTCTAAAGAACATGGCAAGAGTGACTGACGCACTGCAGTTTATTTCTTTTGAAAGCGAGCCGAAATTACATTTAATGAATACTACATTCTCTGTTCTTACAGTACATCAGACACTCTTGTCATGAAAGTGAGTGAGATGCACACAAACACACAGTTATATCGAATCATATACCATCAATAGCAGTTCATTTAAACAATTTAGTATGATTATGTTCATATCATCAGCAAACCGGAGTTCACATGAGCCGTATGTTCTAGTATGAGAAAGTACCCTAAATTGTCCCTATAAATAAACTCCCTTTTACTCCAAAATAAAGTCTTTTTTTCCCAGTCTTCAACAATAAGGGCATTTCACACAACCTTCCCAATGTTGGCATCTACCTAAATTGGCCTGCTTCTACATTTACAGTTATGCATTTAGCAGACGCTTTATTATTATTTGCAGCTTCTACCATTTTCTGATTCAAAATATCATACAATTTGAGGTAACACTTTACAATAAGGTCTCATTTGTTAATATTAGTTAAAGGGATAGTTCACCCCAAAATTTTAATTCTGTCATTAAATATACTCACCCTCATGTCGTTCCAAACCTGTAAGACTTTCGTTCATCTTCAGAACACAAATGAAGATCTTTTTGATGAAATCTGAGCGATTTCTGTCCCTCCATTGACAGCTACGCAACTACCACTTTGACACTTCAAAAAGTTCATGAAGAAATCGTAAAACTAATCCATATGAATTGAGTATGCTTATGCTTATCCATATTTTATATGATGAACAGATTGAATTTAGGCTTTTATTCACATCATCAACTCACACATCATTTGTGGTAAACGGAAGCTCACTTGACGTGCGAGAACCAATGAGGTTCATTCTTGTGTTACGCAGCACGTTTGAGCTTCCACAAGAACCAATGAGGTTAATTCTCGGGATAGGCATCATGTTTAAACTTTAGCAAGAACCAATGAGGTTCATTCTCGTGATAGGCATCATGTTTAAACTTTAGCAAGAACCAATGAGGTTCATTCTCGTGATATGCATCATGTTTAAGCTTTAGCAAGAACCAATGAGGTTCATTATCGTGATACGCATCATGTTCAAGCTTTAGCAAGAACCAATGAGGTTCATTCTCGTGTTACGCAGCACGTTTGAGCTTCCACAAGAACCAATGAGGTTCATTCTCGGGATAGGCATCATGTTTAAACTTTAGCAAGAACCAATGAGGTTCATTCTCGTGATAGGCATCATGTTTAAGCTTTAGCAAGAACCAATGAGGTTCATTCTCGTGATAGGCATCATGTTTAAACTTTAGCAAGAACCAATGAGGTTCATTCTCGTGATAGGCATCATGTTTAAGCTTTAGCAAGAACCAATGAGGTTCATTATCGTGATACGCATCATGTTTAAGCTTTAGCAAGAACCAATGAGGTTCATTATCGTGATACGCATCATGTTTAAGCTTTAGCAAGAACCAATGAGGTTCATTATCGTGATAGGCTTATGTTTAAGCTTTAGCGAGAACCAATGAGGTTCATTCTCGTGATACGCATCATGTTTAAGCTTTAGCGAGAACCAATGAGGTTCATTCTCGTGATACGCATCATGTTTAAGCTTTAGCAAGAACCAATGAGGTTCATTCTCGTGATACGCATCATGTTTAAGCTTTAGCAAGACCCAATGAGGTTCATTCTCGTAATAGGCATCATGTTTAAGCTTTAGCAAGAACCAATGAGGTTCATTCTCGTGATATGCATCATGTTTAAGCTTTAGAAAGAACCAATGAGGTTCATTCTCGTGATATGCATCATGTTTAAGCTTTAGCAAGAACCAATGAGGTTCATTCTCGTGATAGGCATCATGTTTAAGCTTTAGCAAGAACCAATGAGGTTAATTCTCGTGATACGCATCATGTTTAAGCTTTAGCAAGAACCAATGAGGTTCATTCTCGTGATACGCATCACGTTTGAGCTTTAGCAAGAAGCTTAACCAATGAGGTCCCCAATGAGGAACCAATGTTAGGCCCATAGCCAGCCCCCAAACATTTTGATTCCTCTGATCTACTTGCATGCATTTTAAGACGTTTGAAGGCCGAAAACATTATGAGAAATAGCTTTAAAACAAAGTCAGTAGGCAGTAGATTAAAGGGTTAGTTCACCCAAAAATAAAAAAATTCTGTCATTAATTACTTACCCTCATGTCGTTGGACACCCGTAAGACCTCCGTTCATCTTCGGAACACAAATTAAGATATTTTAGTTGAAATCCGATGGCTCAGAAAGGCCTCCATTGGCACAATGCACTTTACACTCTCAAGACCCATAAAAGGTACTAAGGACGTCGTTACGAAGTCCATCTCACTACAGTGGTTCTACAATAACTTTATGAAGCGACGAGAATAGTTTTTGTGTGCAAAAAAATCCTAAATAACGACTTATATAGTAATGACCGATTTCAAAACACAGCATCATGAAGCTTCGAAGCGTTATGAATCAGCGAGTCGATTCAGTGGTTTGGAACGCCAAAGTCACGTGATTTCAGCAGTTTGGTGGTTTGACACGCGATCCGAATCATGATTCGACTCGCTGATTCGTAACACTTCGAAGCTTCATGATGCTGTGTTTTGAAATCGGTCATCACTATATAAGTCGTTATTTAGGGTTTTTTGCGCACAAAAACTATTCTCGTCGCTTCATAAAGTTATTGTAGAACCACTGTAGTGAGATGGACTTCGTAACAACGTCTTTAGTAGCTTTTATGAGTCTTGAGAGTGTACAGTGCATTGTGTCCATCATATTTCAACTAAAATATCTTCATTTGTGTTCTGAAGATGAACAAAGGTCTTACGGGTGTCGGACGACATGAGGGTAAGTAATTAATGACAGAATTTTCATTTTTGGGTGAACTTACCCTTTAATTGTCTGCTCTCTTCTCATCTCCATCCCTCTTTCTTTTTATCTCATTCTCCTTATACCTTGCCCTGTCTCTTCCCCTCCTAAAGCAGTCAAGAAAGTAAACATAGGGTCAATTTATATTTAGAATATTTTTTATTAATCACTTTCTAAGACAAGTAAATTTTTTTATTAATTTACAACATGCATTATATGAAGAAAACGGATTTGTTAATGTTTCTTGTCCTCTCACATTGACAGTTGCTAATTATTACATTAAATCACGTAAATTAGCTATATACGTATATTTACCTATTTAAATTACAAATGGCGTTTGCCTGATTATTTTTGTCGGTAGTTTAACATTTCAATCCTAAAACAGCTGCTAAATATGAAATGTTTAGTTTAGCTACTTGCATTTGTATCACTTTATGACCATTTGACTGAAGCGTCGCACTGGAATTTGCCTACTTTTTTTTGATTGGTCATCTTAAATATTTTGACGTTGACGAGCGGTGACAGACACAGTCACAGACCGCAGGCAGCGCAGATGAGAATCTTGGTGCTGTGCAATATCTTTGCTACATTAAAGTATACTATATTATTAGGCAATTACTGTATTTCACAACATTTATAGCCTACACATCGGAAAAATACAGAGGTCCGGATTCGAATTATTGTCCGTCATTACTTAAAAGAACATTTGTTTATTACAAAAAAAACAACTTAAATTCTGGACCTTTGGCAGTTAGGGGTGGTTTGTCCGCCCCGCCATCCCTCCCCCGCCTACGGGCATGCAGAGCGTTAACTAATGCTAACAGATAGCCTACAACTTTTGATCTTGAAAAATTAGTAAATGTTGAGATTAACTAAGACATTATTTGTGAGTTAACTAATGTTACAATGAAACCTTATTGCAAAGTGTTACTAAATTTGATTGGATATACAACCTGTGATGTATGCAACAGATTATGGGAAGCTCTTTTTCCTCCTTATATAAAAGGATTTATTTTGCTATTTGAACAATGCAAGATTATATACAGTAGTTATTTGCATGTTATTTTTTGCATTTATCATTATTTTCCCCTGCTCTCTGTGATTAGAACCCACCAGTTGAGATCCACTGCTGTAAAATATGTAGGTTTTATAACCTGCTCATGTTAACTAGCTCTTTAACTGTGCTATAAACCTGACCCTCCATTCTATTATGAGATTAATTTACACAACGTCTCTTCTTTCAGTCTTTTATTAGTTATTTTACAGGCTTTTTAAGGTGCAATGAAATCAGCTATTAAATTTAAAGAGGAAGTCTAGTGAAAACAGAAATAAAATAGAGCAATAAACCATAAGAGGCTGTGCATTATAATGATTTTTACCACAGTTTAAGGGTTGTTAGGCAAAACACAAAGAACATGTTTGTTATATGAATTCAAGACACCAGATGTGTATTAACCCATCAGCACTGTTAGAAAATGTTTAATGTAATTCAGTTTTATATATATATATATATATATATATATATATATCACACACACACACACACACACACACACACACACACACACACACACACACACACACACACACACACACACACACACACACACACACAGTGAATAACACTGATTATCTCTTCATCACGGCACCTGTTAGTGGGTGGGGTATATTAGGCAGCAAGTGAACATTTTGTCCTCAAAGTTTATGTGTGAGAAGCAGGAAAAATGGGCAAGCGTAAGGATTTGAGCGAGTTTGACAATAATTTTAGTTTGATTCTATTAGAATAGGCTTCAAATAGATAGTATCCAAACTAATATATTAATGAGCTTCAGAACTTGGTTTGATGGAATTATTTTATCCATCTTGACCTTTATTTAAAACACTTTGCAGCACTCTAAAAATCCTCCCACTCTCTGCATATGTGTCCGTAGATGAAGACACTTCTAAAGTTCACATCAAATGGAAATTTTATTACTGCTTCCCACCTCTAAATCATAACGCACTCTCACCTTCTGTCCGTCAGGTCTCTGATGGAGCAGTTACGTCGACTGCAGTCTCTGGTGATGAACGGCTGCAGTAAACCGGCTCAAACGGGAACCTGCATCCTGGTAAGCTGACAGCGGAGGAGGGAGGAAAGGAAAGGAAAGGAAAGGAAAGGTAAGGTAAGGTAAGGAAAGGAAGCTTGTTTCCACCACAGAACAAAAAATCAAAAAGATAATTGTGACTTTTTATCTTACAATTCAGAATTTTTTTCTCGAATTCTTACTTTTCTCAGAATACTTGCATCTCAGAATTGTGATATAAAGTCAGAAATGCGAGAAATAAAGTCGCAATTGTGAGATATAAACTTATACGTCGATATACGTCTTTTTTCTCAGAATTTAATCTTGCAATTCTGACTTTATATCTCGCAATTCTGACTTTATATCTCGCAATTCTGACTTTATATCTGGCAATTCTGACTTTATATCTGGCAATTCTGACTTAACATCTCGCAATTCTGACTTAACATCTCGCAATTCTGACTTTATATCTCGCAATTCTGACTTTATATCTTGCAATTCTGACTTAATATCACACAATTCTGACTTAATATCACACAATTCTGACTTCATATCTTGCAATTCTGACTTTATATCTCACAATTCTGACTTCACATCTCGCAATTCTGACTTCATATCTCGCAATTCTGACTTCATATTTCGCAATTCTGACTTCATATCTCGCAATTCTGACTTCACATCTCGCAATTCTGACTTCATATCTCGCAATTCTGACTTCATATTTCGCAATTCTGACTTCATATTTCGCAATTCTGACTTCATATCTCGCAATTCTGACTTCATATCACACAATTCTGACTTCATATCTCGCAATTCTGACTTCATATCTCGCAATTCTGACTTCATATCTCACAATTCTGACTTCAGATCTCGCAATTCTGACTTCATATCTCGCAATTCTGACTTCATATCTCGCCATTCTGACTTCATATTTCGCAATTCTGACTTTATATCTCGCAATTCTGACTTCATATCTTGCAATTCTGACTTAATATCACACAATTCTGACTTAATATCACACAATTCTGACTTAATATCACACAATTCTGACTTAATATCACACAATTCTGACTTTATATCACACAATTCTGACTTCATATCTCGCAATTCTGACTTCACATCTCGCAATTCTGACTTCATACTTCGCAATTCTGACTTCATATCTCGCAATTCTGACTTCATATCTCGCAATTCTGACTTCACATCTCGCAATTCTGACTTCATATCTCGCAATTCTGACTTCATATCTCGCAATTCCGACTTTATATCTCGCAATTCCGACTTTATATCTCGCAATTCTGACTTTATATCTCGCAATTCTGACTTTATATCTCGCAATTCTGACTTTATATCTCACAATTCTGACTTCATATTTTGCAATTCTGACTTCACATCTCGCAATTCTGACTTTATATCTCGCAATTCTGACTTCATATCTCGCAATGCGGACTTTATATCTCACAATTCTGACTTTAATTGTGAGATAAAAATGTGCAATTATCTTTTAATTATGTTTTATTCTGTGGCGGAAACAAGCTTCCAAGGAAAGGAAAGGAAAGGAAAGGAAAGGAAAGGAAAGGAAAGGAGAGGAAAGGAAAAAGGTAGCTCTGTGCTTTGAAAGAATCTGCTTCAGGCACTTTTAGAACTGAAGCACAATCAAAGTAAAGCTTCAAAGTGAACATTCGCAGAAGAGATAATTCGCAGAAGAAAAAGAAGAAAATAAATCTTCAGTGGCAGAGCAGAGAGATTTCAGCTGTGTCGTCAGCGTCACTTAATTAAGTAACTTTTATTCTTCATTACAACTGATTACATCATTGACTGATCATGAAGACTGTCACCTTCCATAAGAGCTCAACAATACCAAAGTCTGCAGACATTTCTTCCACATAATCTCAACTGTACTTTTGAAATACTCCTCTGAATGAGCATTAAAGATGAACTATTATACTTTTTTTTTTACATTTTCAGCTTTCTTAACCCCTTTTTTGTATCATATATTAATTATAAATTAATAAAGTAATTATCATAAATTAGGTATCATTCGAAAACTTACAAACTCAAAATTCATCGAGTGAAAAGCGTTTTGAAATCAGGCGTTGTGTTACCATGGAAACGGTACTCGAAATTCTTCTACCAGGCCCCTCCCCCTAGTGGGCAGTATCATGTTTCATATTACAAAATGTATTTTAACTACTTTATAATCAAAATCTTTTCTAATCTTGACAAAACACATATTGTCGGAAAGGTCTGAGGTTCCATATTTGGTGACTGTTTTGTGATGGAAGTGACAATTGGACAGAAATTTACAGGAAAATGCATTAAAAAAAGATCAATGGAATTTGTGACACCCAGTGGCTATTTTTGGTATAGCGCCTAAACAAAATCTCATGGGGACTTCAATTTTTTTTATATCAACTTCAAATTTGGAACACAACTTGGTTAGACATATGGCTTTGATTTTATAGTAATTTTAGAGTAAAATATATATAAAATTAAAAAAATATTTAGTAGAGTATTTTTCATTTACAGCAAATTTAAACTTCCAAAACTGTTTCATACTTTCATATTTTGAAATGCTTACACTTCAGCAATAATCTGCTGAATGTCTTCGTAACGGAGTTTGTAGATAAGGGAAGAAGGAATCACTGGTGTCGCTCGTCTTTATATGCCTCCGTGCTCCCTCATGAGAGGACTCGAGACCGGTGTGCCTCGCAGGTGATGCTCATTCTCAATCACACACACCGATCTCGCTCGCTCCTCCCATGTCCCACACTCGTCAACCTCGCCACAGTCTTCTTTAAAACAAGACCAAACTTAGGTTTATATCCTAAAGCATTCTTGAATTACAGCCCTTTAAGTTTGGATAGTGCATTTTCATGACTATTCTCAAAAAGGGGGGTGACAGTTAAGAGGTTAAGTGTGTAATGTTGCTGTTTGAGCATGAAAAAGCAATTGCCGCCCAAGGCATACACAAAATAAAGGGGCATGCCTGAGTTAGTTAGTAATGTGTTGAAACTCACAGTTATGGTAATGGGCGTGACATTTCCCAAACGCGCTCAAAACAATTGACCAATCACAACACACTGATCCAGCCGACCAATCAGAGCACATTGTGATTTTCAGAAGGAGGGGCTTCTTAGAGACAGGAACTAAACAGAGCGTTACTGACAGACTGGGAAGAGAAGAGCTGCAACAATGGAGAATATGGGGAAAATAATGTGTTTCTGAACATTCAAGCATGAAAACCTTTTGTAGTAGAGCCCAAAAACAACATCAAGACTCTGTAAAAGATCATAATCCGTCCTTCGGATGAGACTGTGGTCATTAAAAAAATCCCAGGATGTCCATCGATAAAGAGTAGGGGTGTAACCCCGGCATCCTGGCCAAATTTGCCCATTGGTCCCTGTCCATCATGGCCTCCTAATCATCCCCATATATATATATATATATATATATATATATATATATATATATATATATATATACGATTGGTATCATCACTCTGTCTCCTCTCCACCAATAAGATGGTGTGTGGTGGGCGTTCTGGCGCAATATGGCTGCCGTCGCATCATCTAGGTGGATGCTGCACATTGGTGGTGGTTGAGGAGATTCCCCCCTTCTATGTAAAGCGCTTTGAGTGCCTAGAAAAGCGCTATATAAATGTAACAAATTATTATTATTATTATTATAAAAGGTCCTCTTAAAATCCTATGACAGTGAAAGAAAATAAACCAACATAAATAATAATCACAGTTTGTGTTTTGAGCAGAAGGAACTTCTTTTAAAAAACAGCCAAAACAATTACCGCCCCAAACTTTTAAACAGCAGCACATATACTAATTATTTCGGCCCCACTTTGTATTAGGTGGCCTTAACTACTATGTACTTACATCAAAAAATAAGTACAAGTGTACTTACTGTGTTTATATTGTATTGCAAAACTCTTTTGCTGATATGGAGGTGGAATACGGGTAGGGTTAGGGACAGGTGTGTTGGTATGGGTAAGTTTAAGGGTAGGGTTAGGTGTAAGGGAAGGGTCAACAGTGTAATTACATCTGTAATTAATTTATGTAGTAACATTTGTAATTACATACAGGTATATTTAAAAATGTAAGTACAATGTAAAGACATGTATGTGCACAATAAGTGCATTGTATCAAATGATTAATTAAAATGTTAGTACATAGTAGTTAAGGCCACCTAATATAAAGTGGGTCCATTATTTCTATTAAAAGTATATCAGAGAGGATATTGCAATATTGCTGATTATAGTATAGAAAATGATTTTTATCTTTCCTGTGTATGTGGCAGATAGAGAACGAGAATGAGGTGATGTTATAACGAGTGTTGATTATGCAAGCCTGTTTAACAAATGTAGGTCATAAGCTGACCCATTTTATTTACTTCCTCTCGTTTAATTTCCCTTCTTTTCCTAGGTGCTGGTCATCTCTTTCTCTCTCATTCTCATCCCGAGCCTCCAGCCCATCTCACACAGGAGGGATGCTGATGCCGGGGACTTCAGCACTGAGAAAGGTTCGTCAACACAGCACTGCAGACAGCATCATGAAACTGCCTTTTACTTAATTTACATCATGATATGCTTCTGAATGCATTTCAGAAAACTCTGTTTGCCATCTAAGGCGTGTAGTGAACCACGTTTACTGACCTAAGATGTCAATATAAACATATCTGCTGCTTTAAAGGTGCAGTAAGCAATTTCTGAGAAATACTGTGGATTGGACCGAGCACCACAACAAACTTTGTAGCCAATCAGCAGTAGGGGGTGTGTCCACTCATGACGTGGGAGGAGAGAGAGTGAGCCAATAAGCAGTAGGGGGTGTGTTCACTCATGAGGTGGGAGGAGAGAGAGTGAGCCAATCAGCAGTAGGGTGTGTGTCCACTCATGACGTGGGAGGAGAGAGAGTGAGCCAATCAGCAGTAGGGGATGTGTTCACTCATGACGTGGGAGGAGAGAGAGTGAGCCAATCAGCAGTAGGGGGTGTGTTCACTCATGACGTGGGAGGAGAGAGAGTGAGCCAATCAGCAGTAGGGGGTGTGTTCACTCATGACGTGGGAGGAGAGAGAGTGAGCCAATCAGCAGTAGGGGGTGTGTTCACTCATGACGTGGGAGGAGAGAGAGTGAGCCAATCAGCTGTGGGGGCGTGTCCACACATGATGGGGGAGGAGAGAGAGTGAGCCAATCAGCAACAGCGTACATGTCCACTCATGATGGGGGAGGAGAGAGAGTGAGCCAATCAGCAACAGGGTACATGTCCACTCATAATAGGGGAGGAGAGAGAGCGAGCCATTCAGCAATAGGGGTGTGGCCACTCTTAATGGGGAGGAGAGAGAGTGAGCCAACCGACAGTAGGGGGCGTGTCCACTCATGATGGGGGAGGAGAGAGTGAGCCAACCGACAGTAGGCGGTGTGTCCACTCATGATGGGGGAGAAGAGAGAGTGAGCCAATCAGTAGCAGAGGGTGTGTCCACTCATGATGGGGAGGAGGGAGAGTGAGCCAACTAGCAGTAGGGGGCGTGTCCACTTATGATGGGGAGGATAGTGAGCTAACCAGCAGCAGAGGGTGTGTCCACTCATGATGGGGAGGAGGGAAAGGGAGCCAACTAGCAGTAGGGGGCGTGTCCACTCATGATGGGAGAGAAGAGAGTGAGCCAATCAGTGGTAAGGGGTGTGTCCACTCATGATGGGAGAGGAGAGCGAGTGAGCCATGTCCACTCATGATGGGGAGGAGAGAGTGAGCCAATCAGTGGTAAGCGGTGTGTCCACTCATGATGGGAGAGAAGAGAGTGAGCCAATCAGTGGTAAGCGGTGTGTCCACTCATGATGGGAGAGTAGAGAGTGAGCCAATCAGTGGTAAGGGGTGTGTCCACTCATGATGGGAGAGGAGAGAGTGAGCCAATCAGTGGTAAGGGGTGTATCCACTCATGATGGGAGAGGAGAGAGTGAGCCAATCAGTGGTAAGGGGTGTGTCCACTCATGATGGGGAGGAGAGAGTGAGCCAATCAGTGGTAAGCGGTGTGTCCACTCATGATGGGAGAGAAGAGAGTGAGCCAATCAGTGGTAAGGGGTGTATCCACTCATGATGGGAGAGGAGAGAGTGAGCCAATCAGTGGTAAGGGGTGTGTCCACTCATGATGGGGAGGAGAGAGTGAGCCAATCAGTGGTAAGCGGTGTGTCCACTCATGATGGGAGAGAAGAGAGTGAGCCAATCAGTGGTAAGGGGTGTGTCCACTCATGATGGGAGAGGAGAGAGTGAGCCAATCAGTGGTAAGGGGTGTGTCCACTCATGATGGGGAGGAGAGAGTGAGCCAATCAGTGGTAAGCGGTGTGTCCACTCATGATGGGAGAGGAGAGAGTGAGCCAATCAGTGATAAGGGGTGTGTCCACTCATGATGGGGAGGAGAGAGTGAGCCAATCAGTGGTAAGCGGTGTGTCCACTCATGATGGGAGAGAAGAGAGTGAGCCAATCAGTGGTAAGGGGTGTGTCCACTCATGATGGGAGAGGAGAGAGTGAGCCAATCAGTGGTAAGGGGTGTGTCCACTCATGATGGGGAGGAGAGAGTGAGCCAATCAGTGGTAAGGGGTGTGTCCACTCATGATGGGAGAGGAGAGAGTGAGCCAATCAGTGGTAAGGGGTGTGTCCACTCATGATGGGAGAGGAGATAGAGTGAACAAGAGGGAGATTTTTTTTTAAAAAACTGTAGAAAGAGAGATGGCTGAGAGCCATTACAAAAGAGAAAAGCTCTGAGGGATATCACTGAAAAAGAAGGGTTATGATCAAGCAAGAGCTTAGAACCCGCGTTAATTTTAGAAAACCTTTCCAGCGCTAGAGAGACCTAAGCAGGAAAGCCTGAAAACGGACGTAGAGGTTGCGTGAGTAACATTGGTTTTGCTATTTGACAGAACCAAGATATGCTGTTGTTGTAATGTTAGCTATAGTAACAGGACAGTTTTGAGTGTCTGTTTTTCTGGAGCTGGTGTGCTGCTGGCAAATAACAACAAACTCTTGCTTGTATATACTTTCTTGTCGTTCCTTTGCTCGTCATCTTCACTTTATCTTTCACAAAGCATTATCTGGCTTTGCTTCTGCTATGATAAAAGAGACACTCTTGCATTGCGCTCATGCATTTTGGGGGCGGAGCAATGTAGGGAGGGGAGTGGTTGATTTTAAATATCTACAGTGTTCAAAAAAGATTGAGAAATCGCAAACTGCACCTTTAATGAGACTATATAGTACAGACACAGAAGCACTAGGGCTTTATACATCAAGGCTTAAGCTGATTTATATTCAGGTTTTCTTGAACAGGTCAAAGTGGGAGGCTGCAGCATTGAAGCGAACAGACAGCTCACATTTGAGTCAGGCGCTTCTGTACTTTTAGAGCAGTGACAGCAATCAGAATACAATGGGGTTACAGCTGTCAGACGTTATACAATGTGTGTGTGCTTTGCACAATCACAGAGGGTTGGAACGCTCACCTGCATTCATTTTTCATGAGACACAACTTTTCTTCTCAACTCGTGTTTGACCTTTCTCATCGTTTCACTGTCTACTTGCACTCTACAAATCATTGTTACACACAATAGTAGGAGAAGCTGAAAAAAATATATATCTCTAGTACTTTTTATTCTCTACATCTAGAAACCATCTGCCGTTTTAAAGCAGGGGTTTTCAAACTGGGCTTCAGAAGAGATTTCTAAGGCAAAGTTCACACTGTCAGTCCAAATTCGATTATTTGTGTTTAACAGGTACCGCCCCAGTTTTTGTACCTTTTTTTCTGCGAGTGTATTGATTGGATGATGACAGAATCAACCCCAGAGTGTTTCAGCATGTCCAGACACTTATGATGGTACTAGGGATGCCACAATTCTCAATATAATATTGAACCATTCGGTACGGCATTCACGGTTCAATATGCGCTTGTGAATTGCGTTTTTCTCGGTTTTGCATTTAATTAATTAATTTTATTTCTCTCCGAAGCAGCTCTGTTTGAGTGTGTCTGTGAGTCTGCGCCCTGATATGAGCAAATATCCAACCACTATGCTCTAAAGTTAGGGGTGTTTAGCCCCTTGCAATGCTTTTCACACTTTAACAGAGCGGTGACGTGAGGAATCACGAAAGTTAATTTTTGCATGCGTTTTAAAGGGGTCATGAACTGGCTTTTTTAAAAAATTTTATACCGTTGTCTGAGGTCAACTTATGACGTTTGCGTGCTTTTTACATTCAAAAACATCATAATGAATAAGTAATAGGCTATTTTCTGCCTTGGTTTTGAGGCTGTCTGAAAAACGGTCGGTTTTGATGGGCGTGCCACATTGAAGACTTGGAAGTAAACACCCACGGCTAGGATTGGATAAGATTTGCATATTTAATTAGCTTCTGCTCACACTGTCAGTGACAGCGTGTGGCAAACGGCAACCGGAATCAATCGCCCAGCCCACAGCCAGGGCTTGCAAAATGTCTTTATCAAACAAACACAGTGATCCATCTCTCATCCACCCGCCATTGATTGGAATGTTATTTCTGTATAATTTCGCCCGATCATCAGTGAATATAACTGCGAACCGTACACACCAACACACGCGCGCGCAAGAAAGGAATGTTATTTCACTAAAGCCAGTTTTTTGTCTGAAAAACACACAGACGTTGGCCTTTTGCGAGCACTGGCGTTACAAGTCCGAGTCTGATCACGAATGAACCAATAACACCTTCTCCAGCCTGTGACAGCGTGCTAAGGTATATAAATCAATAGATATCAAATGATCTGTAACAATGCAATACTAACACATATAAAAACATGTTTTACTCACATAAGTGAGTTGCATCGTTCCTGTCGGATCCAAAATAGAAGGCACAGCATTGTGTTTTAATTTCAATATGTCTGCAAATCCAGTCTCGACCTGTATCTTGTTTACAATCGATTCCGCGGTGAAATGAAGCGAACAAACGTGCAATGTCTTACGCACGTGAGCTGGAACCGGCATTGTTAAGCTCCACGAGTCGGTGGGCGGGTTTGAGGCGCTGCTTCTGCGTCCTATTACGTCAATGGTCGACATATTGTGAGAGCTCTCGTTTTCTGGGTCTGGTGTCTATAAAAGCTTTTTCAGAACCGAACCGAAAACCGTGGTTAAAAAAAAACGAGGTATGTATTGAACCGTGGACTGACTGTATTGTTGCATCCCTAGATGGTACACACTTTCTTTTTCATAAATCTACTATTCTAGAATTTGTAATTCTATATACAAAAATTCACTGACTTTGAAAACTCCCGGAGACAGAACACACTGAATATGGAGTGATTCAAGACAAGGTCTGTTTTACATTTCCCCTCTCTCCTGCAGTTCAGTCCAGGTCACTGCGCTCGGTGATGGAGGTGTACAGCATTCAGTCTGGCTACTCGGTCAACAGGGACGTGGATGTGTCCTCGTCCCCTCGCAGCAAGCTTCAACTCAGGGCTGAGTATGCCGACATGGACCCTCTACATCACAACCATAGCTACAGTGGCCACGAGCATCACCAAAGCGACCCGATCACCGGCCACGCCGCCTCACTGAGCTGGCTAACACATCACGAGAAAGACAGGAAGTGATGTAACCGACTGGCGCACATTACACCAGACTTTTGACTATGGAAACGCAGCTCATTCCGTCTGACTGACATGCAAAGCCACCAACCAGTTTGTTTTGCTTTGGTATTTAGTTGTGGGTTTATCAAAAAAGGATGCAGCAGGCCAGCAGCCAATGCAAAAACGTTGTACAGAAAACACAAAAAAATGTGTAAAAGGTTGCAGGATTGTGTGAATAGATTTGAACCCAATAACAGACTGAAATGGAAACATAAATCATGCAAATAATGATGCACAAAATGTACAAAAAACTAATTGTAAAATGGCATAACATTTTGCAGGTTTATCGGAGTAGATTTTTTACACAACATAATGGAATGGAAAAATAAATACTTCAAATAATAATGCAGCAGCCTATGCAAAACGCACAGAAAACAAATATTTCACAGACGCTTAAGCTGACATTTCATCTCCAAGCATTCATTGCATCAACTTTTTCTAAACATGACTTTGTTCTCATTTCTATTACTCCCTTTAATTGCCTAAAACCAGGCAATCGATTAGATTGAGGAAGTGTTTTCTGTGCAATATGCAACAGTGAGCCAGCATACACATCCACAAATTTGCAGGAAAGTCAGATGCTGGCCTGTGTTTTAAACGTTGCCATTGGGGAAGAGAATAATCATTCGGAATTGGCCTAAAACGGTACATCGCATCAAAAGCAAAAGCTCCTGCCAAGTGGTGTGCGGATTGCCGTGCCAAGATCACCTTCGCTTGGGCTGTTGATCAGCTCACATTGATGCGCAGACAGCTCATCTCATTTGTGCAGAATCACAATGTACCAACATCCAAACGTTCGTTAATGTGAGTTTATGCCCAGGAATATTTTTTCTGGTCGGGCCAGATTTACTAACAGCTTGCACCAGCGCAACCCCTCTTTTGGCGTTGAAAAAAACAACTGTCAGGACTTAATAAAGACACGCAGCGAGAAATTAGCTCTGAAAATGCGTGGACGGGGTTATTGCATATGCATTTGTAGGAGTTTCCCTTTCAGACGCAAGATTTATGTGAGGAGAGTATTTAAATTAATCATGCAAGGTGATTTACTAAGGTTTGCGCTCGTCAATTTACTGGTGTTTTTGCGATTATTTACCGCCCAAAATAAGCACGTCTTAAACCAGATGCTAATGGGTAGATTGCGCTGGTCATTATAGAAATGATCCGGCTGCGTCTGTGTTCATTTATTTGCGCGTCCTCAGTAGATCACGCGCTGGAATTGCGCTCTCACACTGTGTCATAACTACACGCGACGTGATAAGATTCAAGCAACAAGCAACTTGTCTCAGTACAGATCCACTTTTGCAGCACGACTGAAGCGTGGTGTTGTGACGCTTCCCCTCATGTGTATGTTGATGGGCGTTCCTCAAGTTTACCGCTATGGGTGTGCGTTTGAGCCAGCGGGGAATGAAAAACAAAGAACCGGCGAGAGACTTCCCTCTGTCTCTATGTGCTCTACTTTTATTGGATAGTCGCGTCGCGTTCAACGGAATCATTTGCATAAAGTTGAGCTTCGGCTAACTTTTTTGACGCGCGGCATTTGTTCAAATGCAGCACCGCCTTCCCGGAATGCTTTTGCGGGCGCATTTAAGTCGCTTGACGTCACCCAAAGGAATAAAGTGGAGTGCGGCGCGACAGTAGTGTCACACGGACAAGTGGATCAGCACCATCGCTGCGTCCCAATTCGCATACTATCCATACTAAATAGTATTCGAAAAAATAATTAGTATGTCCCAAATCGTAGTATGTTGAAAAGAGTATTCCAAAAATTCCCGGATGGTCTACTATTTCCGGTCAGAATTCGAAGTGCAGATCGATGCGCACTCTAATGGCTGATATTGCCCACAACCCATTGCGAGACGGACGAGGATTCGATTAGATTCGAGGACACGCTTTTAACATTAAATAAAGCATATAAACACTGCCTGAGATTATCATTGCCATGTTTTGTTGTTGTTCCAGCGGCGACGTCGCAGAAATAGAAACCGTTTCTAAAATAGAATCATCAATGTGTCGCAGTCACGGCTGGTTAGGACAAAAACATGGAAAAGATACCTTTTATCGCGTGTCCTGGCGTTGCGTGTAGCTAGGACACTGGGTCACGCTAATTTGCCCTGTTTAGTAAATCTGGCCCATAATCCTTATCTGAGGGGTCGTTTTTGTCTGTAACTTTGTTCTCTAAAGACCCGTTCACACTGGGACGATTTTCGCACGCGTTTATCGTCGACGTTTAACGCCTCAAGACTAAAAAAGGGTGAATGTGCACACTGACACACAAAACGGTCATTTAAAAAAAAAAAAAAAACGCCTCGGGTTCATTTTTTTATTTTGACGCGGAGCGTTAAAAACTGGCTGACCAATGAGATCGGTGCTTTTGTTCACATGCCTGGAGCTGTTGAAGTTATAGTAAAACACGACTTGGTGGCGCTCAAGCTCAAAACGGTCTTGCCGAGCACACATTGATACGACGAAGAGGAAGTAAGTAGATAAAAGCTCCGTTTCCACCGAAATTACCCGGAACAGTTGTACCAGGAACTTTTTTTACAACAACTTTTTTTCCCCCAGACCTGCTACTGTCTGCGTTTCCACTGCAGTCTAAAGTACCGTGAAGATTAAGCAAATTAGTTCAGAGACGTGGGATTGCGCGCGACTGCTCCTCCCAGTCAGCGACGGACAGTAATAATTTTTGTGCAACATTAACAAGTATGGAGGAGATGCAGGTAGCGCTGCTTTTGCTGGTTATGTATTGATTTAATAAAGAGGTCATTAACAAAACGGCGGGAAAGAGCCAAGCACTGATTCTAAAGCGTATTCTGAAAGCTCGTAAAGCTGGATTTAAAATAAGACAACGCATTTTATTATCAGCCATTACGGACATTGACCGTGCGATGGCTGAGACGAACGCACGCCATCGGAAAGAAAGAGCAAGACTGATATTTGCTGAACGCAGAATGAACCTCACAAGACTTTTAAAAATGCTGGTTGAAATAAAATGCTGCGTGAGCTCAACCAATCAGCATGTTCAGCGTCCAATAGTCCCACTCCCGAAAGTTCCTGAACTTTGAAAAGTACTACCTCGCAAGCAGGGTCATTTGGAGGGGGAAATATTTACCCGGAACTTCATTTAGACCCTGGTTCCTGTGGTCGAAAAACACTGAGTACCACCTCAAAGTTCCTAGTTCCTGGGGAAAGTGCCTGCGGTGGAAACGCGGCTAAAGAAGAAAATGAGCTGTTAATGCTGCTTGCCAGTTATCAAAAAGTGTGTGAATGGGCACGTAAATACTGTCTCTCTTCTTCTTCTGTGTGACAAGCGAGTGTCAGAAGTGTAAAATGGCGCAGCACCAGCTTGTGTACCGGGAGCGCCATCTACTGAATTTGCACGTTCACTTGGCAAATCGCCAGTGAAATTTGCTTGGGTGTGAACACTCAAGTGCACCGAAAAACGTCACGAAAAATGCTGGCGATAAGCGCGCGCGATGTGTACAGGCCTTAAGGCTCCATTTACACTGCAGGTCTTGATGCCCAATTCCAATTGTTGACTATATCTGATTTTTTTTTTTCATATTCTTTTAAAGTCTTCCTGAAAATGAAGTGTGGTGTTTTTAATATGCTTTAAGCCAAATCATGTGCAAATTCAACACCTCAAAAACATGGTTTGAAATCGCTGGTGTTGCTGACGTCACAAATTACCTTGTAACCAATCATGTCAACATGTGGGCGGGCTTTAGCATATCATTAACTGCATACTAGCAGGGGAGTCTCAAGAGAAGCCAGGTTATCCCAGTATATTTTTCTGTTGATATGAAAAATGCGGTAGATTTAGCAATATAGCGGCTGAATTATATTACGATGTTATGAGGAACTATATGCCCTTCTCCACTGACGTTCTGAGTTGTTCAAAGCATTTCCAAGGATGCTGATTTTTAGAAGGCAGACTGAGATGGCGAATGGGAACATGGTTTGTGTAAACACATTATTAGCTGTTTGATGATGCAGTCAAGCAAAAAGATAATCATATCGATCACCGTTATGTGTCTGACGTTATAAAGAGCGCCATTGTGCAGTGCTTGCCTCAGTAAATTGGCTGACTGTATTTCTGAGCTTATTCGAGTGAGTGAGGCGGGATAATTTGCATATTCCTGAATCCACGTATACTTAATGAAGCAAGTATGTAGTTATATTCAAGCTGTTTTATGGCACAAATAAATATATATTTTTTAAATATGTAATTTTGTTGATCAAAGATGAGTTTTTAACCCTTTAACTGTCACCCCCCTTTTTGAGAATACACATGAAAATGCACTATCCAAACTTAAAGGGCTGTAATTCAAGAATGCTTTGGAATATAGACCAAAGTTTGGACTCGTTTGACCAAATATGAAAGTATGAAAAAGTTATGGAAGTTTAAATTTACTTTAAATGAAAAATACTGTACTAAATATTTTTTTATTTCATATAAAATATATATTTTACAAAAAAGAATTTACTCTAAAATTACTATAAAATCAAAGCCATATGTCTAACCAAATTGTGTTCCAAATTTGAAGTTGATATCACAAAAATTGAAGTTCCCATGAGATTTTGTTTAGGTGCTGTACCAAAAATAGCCACCGGGTGTCATCCACATTCCATTGATTGTTTTTTTGATGCATTTTCCTGTAAATTTCTGTCCAAATATCACTTCCATCACAAAACAGTCACCAAATATGGACCCTTGAGACTCAGACCTTTCCGACAATATGTGTTTTGTCAAGATTGGAAAAGATTTTGAATATAAAGTAGTTAAAATAATCGTTGTAATATGAAACATGACACCGCCCACTAGGGGAGGAGCCCGCTAGAATAATTTAGAGTAACGTTTCCATGGTAACACAATGTCCGATTTCAAAACGGTTTTCACAGGATGAATTTTGAGTTTGTAAGCTTTCAAATGATACCTAATATATGAAAATTACTTAAATATATGATACGAAAAAAAGGTGATCAAAAAAAGAGCACCAGGCGTCCCACCTGTGGGACGGTGACAGTTAAGAGGTTCAGGGATAAAATTATTGACTACAGGGGGACTTTAAAAGTGACCCATATCTGATATCTGCATTTACACCATAGCTACACTTGCCAAAACAACCCAAGTTAGACGTACTGACCCGAAAAAGGAGTAAAAACATTGCGACGCAAATGATAATACAAGCTTTGACGTACAACTCGAATTGATGGGGATTTCCAATCTGTCTGCTTACTTGGCAGACGCAAATGCACATATCTGATTCATATCCGATTTATTTCCTCTTATGAATAAGCCCTGAATCCGATCTGAGATTATCAGAATCCATGAGCTTTTTTCCTGCTTACACATTCATGGGTCATATCCGATCGGTGCCACATAGGAGTTGGGTATAACGTAATGTAAATGCAGTCTAACTCATTTTTTGTGCACAGATCTCCTGTGAGCGCTCTGACTCGCGGTCAAACGCGGTTCCTGAATGCTAAATGACACTTTTGCTTTCATAAACTAGATGCACAAGCAGATGTTTGCACTTTCTTGCTCCATCTCCGTGAACCTCCAGACAGCTGTTTCCTGACAATCAGAATATGTGTATAATTGGACCCGTGGAGAATTACACATAACTGAGATCGTAGCATCAGGAGTGGTCAAGGCCATTTGTTAAAAAGCAACTTTAGCATCAACATGCACGAGTTTCAGGTGTTGAGTCGAATGTGCTACTGATGCTGTGTGCTTTAGAGGTGAAGGAAAGGCAGAGAGGAATAACAATTACCCGTTTCACTCGAGGTCAGTCCTTTTGCATCAAAACTGCGCTTCTGGCACACAGTCTGCTTGTGTGGAGCTCCAGGAAATACAATGCAACCTTGGACAGAATAAGCAGCTTTGTTTTCTTTCTGCACAGTTCTCCTCTCCCTTCTCTGGGTTTTTGTTCTTTGAATTCTTAGAAGTTTTATACTGCGTAATTGAAGCAGTAAGTCTTTAGAATATTACTGATCAATTGGCAACCACAGTATTATGAGTATGTGGCATTATATTTTCCAAAATAAATTTGAAAGCTTTCAAGGTTTTACGATTTGTAAAATACCTCATTAAATTGTATGCTTTGGATTTTTAGAAAATGTTCAGATTTGATGGCATCCAGTTGCAAATAAATTACCTCAGGTGTGGGAAGTTTCTTTGAGATTTGAAAATCCTCTGACTGACAGTGGTGGTATCCTTAAGTTGTAAATTTCACAGGCTCAATTTATTTGTATCCATACACTAAGATATCTATCTTTAAAAGATATCCATCTTTACATCAGTGGATGTAGTTCATCTGCAGAATGAATCTCCTTTCAAGAACCAGTCTCTATTAATTAAAGTTCCCAGTCACAAGACATTTTAATCAGGTATACATTTTACAGTGTATAATAATTCAGAACATTTTGAGTTAGACTTTACTTCAAAAACTTGATCTTTCAGAACATACAGTTCCTAATGCATAGTTTTCAGGTGACGTCGCACCCTTATGTGGCGTTCACACCGGACGCGATTCGCGCGAAGGTGGACGCTTGAACATTTTGAGCTTACTCGCTTCATTCGCGCGTGAAATTCGCGTGTGACAACTACACAACAGACGCGAATTTGTGTCATGGGAGGGGCTTCTATATGAGCCTAGATGAGCCAGGTCTCGGTCACTTGACATCTTTTTTGTAAAAAATACTACTATTAATGTGTGACAAAACGTAGTTTAAAGACTTTTTCAGGCGATAATATAGTTGTTTAAAGCTCAAATCTGTGGTTACTTTATAAAAAGAGTGCCTATTTGAGCATTTTATCTGGCGTTTTCGGAGTTGTGAGAGCCAGGCGATCAGTGACATTCCGCGCTCGTTTACCCGGCGAGACCTGCCTTTCCTCGGCTAGTCCTTCTCACATTTGCCGCTGGCTCTGGCTCTTTTTTTCTTCTCCAGTCTCGTTGTGAAATGGCTGACATAGATTTTGTTGAGAGGGTAGCTGACTGTCCGACCTCCTCACTCACTTTCTTCCAAGCAAGATCCTTTTAATTCCTGTTCCTGTAGTGATAGGATGATGTATCATACAGCTCCGGGTATCCACATACGGCCACGATTATCTTGTCCTCCATTGTTGTTCAGATTTCTGCCTCCGCTTGTAAATGCGTCACTACTAGAGCAAGCTCGTGATTGGTTAACGCTGCCTCTATCGCGCGAATCGACTTATGGTGCGTTCACACCGGACGCGATTCGTGCAAATGATTTACATGTTAAGTCAATGCAGAGACGCAAAATGGCATTCTGCGGCGCGATTAGCGCGAATGAGGCGGCGAGATTTGCGCGATTCGCGCGATTGAGGCGGCGCGAATGACGCGAATTGAGCGTTTTGAACGCGCAAATCACTCAAGTTGAAAATCTGAACTCTGGCGGATATTTCGCGCCGCGTTAACCAATCACGAGCTTGCTCTAGTAGTGACGTATTTACAAGCGGAGGCAGAAATCCGAACAACAATGGAGGACAAGATAATTGTGGCCGTATGTGGATACCCGGAGCTGTATGATGCATCATCCTATCACTACAGGAACAGGAATAAAAGGAATAAAGGAATAAAAAGGATCTTGCTTGGAAGAAAGTGAGTTATTGTGAGCAATTGTGAGCCAAGTGAGCCATTTCACAACGAGACAGGAGCAGAAAAAAAGAGCCAGAGCCAGCGGCAAATGTGAGAAGGACTAGCCGAGGAAAGGCGGGTCTAGCCGGGTAAACGAGCGCGGAATGTCACTGATCGCCTGGATCTCACAACTCCGAAAACGCCAGATAAAATGCTCAAATATGCACTCTTTTTATAAAGTAACCACAGATTTGAGCTTTAAACAACTATATTATCGCCTGAAAAAGTCTTTAAACTACGTTTTGTCACACATTAATAGTAGTATTTTTTACAAAAAAGACAAGTGACCGAGCTGGCTCATATAGGGCAGAAGCCCATGACGCGAATTTGCGTCTGTTGTGTAGTTGTCACACGCAAATTTCACGCGCGTTTCGCGCGAATGAAGCGAGTAAATTCAAAATGTTCAAGCGTCCACCTTCGCGCGATAAGCGTGAATTATTACGTCCGGTGTGAACGCACCATTACAGGAACGCCCACCTGGAGGGAAAACAAGGCTTTCCTCCATTGTCCGCCAGTCATTTTTAGTTTGTAGTCAGTATTAATGCAGTAAGACAGTGATATTAAAAGACCAAATTCAATCTACACCTTATTGATGTAGCGCAACACAAGGTTTCTCGTTAAGCGTATTTTCCCCATCGAAATCCATTATAAAGAAAACGCGTTGCGTTCATATTCTTGGCTCATCTGCTCGCCTGCTCGCTATGCATCATCAAAAAGGTGTAAACTGAATGTGATCTTTTAATATCACTGTTTTAGTACATTACGGCACTTTAAGGGTGGATTGGGAATAGGTGTTGGGGGGGTCAAAGAAAGTAGTCTACCAGGAATATGAAGCTTTACCTGTAAATATGAAGATACATTTATAGATCCAATTTTAAATCATATTTTTGGCCACCCCTGAAATGGGCACACCAAATAACTACCTGGGCAGTTTAAATAAATAGGTTATGCTATAAAACTGCTCTCATTCAGGGACATGCATTTATTGCATGAAAACATAATGTGTTTCAAATCCATTAGTTCAGTTGAATGATAACATTTGCTCTCTTTAATGCTGAATGCACAAACTGTTTGCTGAAAATATTACAGGAAGCCAGTGATTACAGTTTATAGTTATAAATATGGATATTTTCTTACAAAAACACATGGCTTCACTCCAGAAGGTCTTTATTAACCCCCTGGAGCCGTCTGGATTATTTTTTTATAATGGATGGATGTGCTTTTTTGGGCTTCAAACTCTAGTGTACCATTCACTCTCATTATAAAGCTTGGAAGAGCCAGGATATTTTTTTAAAATAACTCTGAATATGTTTGGCTGAAAGAAGAAAGTCATATACACCTGATGGCTTGAGGGATCCCATAAATTATGGGATACTTTTCATTTTTGGGTTAAATAACCATTTTACAACTCTGAAATAGTAGTAGGCATACAGCCCTATCTCTCAGTTATGAAAGCAAGGCTGTGAGGGATAGACTCACCGTGTTTTCTATGGCATCCGCTGTAAAAAAAAAACTCCTAGATCAATTATAATTTTCCACAGCTCATATTGTCTGGGTTTTTGTTTGTTTTTGTCTAACGTTACTGAAATTTCTTGGAGAGATATATTTGCAGTGTTTCATCAGCAAAACAATCCAAAAACACATTAAATAACAATTCAACCCTCTGAACGTCTTTCCCTCACAGATTCGCTTTCATTCCAGTTAAAAATCAAAGATGGCACTGCTGTTAATAGGGTTTTATACTACGGGGCCGTTGAATGCTTGAATCTGATTGGCTGATGAACGTTCTGAGGTGTGCAATTATTTTCTGGGAGACGCACAGCGAACGTAGTTCCAGGCAGCTCTTGACCGCATTACAGTTCCATATCACTCCGCATAGTTAACTGTAATAACGGACATTACAGGACTAAAAAACAACAATATGACAGACGATTTTCCTAAAGTAAATGTTAATATTTACGGTGAATATAAAACGTTCAACAACTGGGCGGCAGCAGTATTAGACAGTCCAGATGAAAACCAACAGACGGAAGCGGACATCAAAGGCAAGCTTTTCTGTCTCATTACTGAAATCACACATGCTCGCACACGCACTACAGTTTGCACTAAAGGTGTCAGCGCTGCCCTGAACATTTGATCAGTTAGCCTATATAGTGGAGCAACTTAAAGGCTACACGTGACATTTTTTCACTAGCGAGGTAATAACAGCTGTTTAGAGACGCACAGAGGCAGCCTAATTCACACAAGCACTCTCTCTCTCGCTCTCTCTCTCTCTCTCTCTCTCTCTCTCTCTCTCTCTCTCTCTCTCTCTCTCTCTCTCTCTCTCTCTCTCTCTCTAATAACTTTATTAATAACTGCAGTAGAATGCTATCAACTGCTCAAGCCTTTGTTAGCAGCTTTAAAATGACGTTTCAGAACTAGCAAAAGAGCCGTTGGATGAGACGCGGAAGAAATAGTCCTACTCACAATAGCGATTTAAGTACAAAACCCGGACGAAACCCTTTAAATATATCTTCGGATCGATGTCTTGAGGTGTGGTAACAGTAGTATAAGCGGAATAATTGACTCCGGGGCGTTCAATTATTAGAATAATAATGCACACCCGAGGTGTAACCACTGCGCTTCGCGTCGTGACCGCATCACCACCTCGGGTGTGCATTATTATTCTAATAATTGAACGGCCCGTCGTCAATTATTCCTTACGTAATAAGCGTTGGCAAAAATTGTGTAATGTTATTTTAAAATGGTTAATTTCAACAAGTAAACTTGTTAAAAATAACAACGGCTTATAAGCTTCATACCTGCAAAAAAATATCCCTCTTTCATTATTGGGAGAGTTTTGATCTGGTCGCAGTGTAAAGGCGATCATCTGTAACCATGAGCACAGTGGCATGCCTCAGGACATCAGATTCATGCGCAGGGCCGAAGCGTATGGAGAGAGAACTGTGTCTTTATTACATGCGATAAAATAAATGATCCGAGAGAAAAAAAAATATTTGAGAGAAAAGGTTTTCATACCAATAGCAAAAAATAATATTTGAGACTAAAAAAAGTTTTGAGAGAAAGTATTTTCTCATAGAACATAAAAAATATTTGAAATTTTAAAAATTATTTCTGAGAAAAAAAAATCTCTCTCAAAATACTTAGAAAAAAACTCTCAAATATATATTTTTTTGCTATCAGTGTGAAAACATTCTCTCTCTCTCAAAAAAAAAAGTGTTTCTCTCAAAACGCTTTTCTTTGCTCTCGATGCAATTTCTTGCTCTGGTGTCAGATTTTGCTTTCACTGTGAGAATTGTGTCATGGGCGGGGCCACGTTCCTATTGGCCAGTCGGGTGAGCATCGTCTTGTCTTGGGAGTCGAACAGAATCATTACACCATTGTTCGGTTCACCTGCATGATACCGCCTCTGCCTTATGGCTAGTTTAGTTGAGCACGGACACTCCAATGTTTGGGTAAGATGATGACACACAGCTGGCTTAGCAAGTTCAGCATCGATCAACCCCATTGGTTGCCGTTGAAGTCCATTATATGGAGAAAAATCCTGGAATGTTTTCTTCCAAAAAATTTATTTCTTTTTGACTGAAAAAAAGAAAGACATGAACATCTTGGATGACATGGGGGTGAGTAAATTATCAGCAAATTTTCATTTTGAAGTGAACTAATCCTTTTAACAATCCCGACTGAATTCCTCAGAATTTGCACAGTCAAGATGTCCTGGAATGAACTCAATTAATGCATCAGCCGCTTTGAGGAAAAATCAATTGACACTCCACCTCTAACATGATCAATCACTGTCTCACAGAGCCCAGGGCCGAGTAGTTTGTTCTGGATTACAGGAATCTTCTCAAAGAGCCTGGCTGAGCAGGAGGATGGACAGAATCACTGAACGTGTGTGGAGAATCACTGACTGCTCTGATCTCTCGCTCTCTCTCTCTCTCTCTCTCTCTCTCTCTCTCTCTCTCTCTCTCTCTCTCTCTAATACTACATTCCCTTTGCATTCCAGTAACACTTCTGACAGGATATGAAGTCTGAATACTGACCCATTTCTACAGGCAAATGTTGAAGGTCATCAAACTCAACAAAATTCAACCTCAACTTTCGGTTCCTAAAATGGCTAACTTTCCCCTACCCCTAACTTTCGGGGAATGTAAGAAGCCATAGCGACTCATAATTGCTATGATAATTTACTCACCCCCATCTCATCCAAGATGTTCATGTCTTTCTTTCTTCAGTCGAAGAGAAAATAAAAGTTTTTTGAAAATTTTTTCAAAAATATAATAGTTTTCAATTGCAACCAAAATGCTGAAGGTCCAAATCAATGCAGTTTCAAAGGAAAGGCTTCAGAGGCTCTGTGTGATCCCAGATGAGGAACAGGGTCTTATCTAGCCAAACCATCGGTCGGTCATTTTCACCAAAAATATCGGATTGCACCATCACGTCGGAAAGGTCACGCTAGACATAGGCATAAGTACCGAGCTAAAAATAAAAACATAATTCTATCAGGTAAAGCTTTAAGCATAAAAGATTTCATGACTTTACAAACATTTGACATTTTGAATAAATATCATTCACTGTCTATTTCAATGTGCAGCAGCTTTTCCCACATAGTCTAATGCTCTCTTCACATAATTACATGTTCTCTGATCCCACCTGTTACATTTATTAATTATGGTAATGAAATTAACATTTGACTCTCATGCCAGCCAACAACAAGAAGGCAGAGGCTCACAAAACACCAGCACCACTGACAGATGAAGAGGAGATGGAGGAAGAATATTAATATTAAAGGTTTTGTAGGAAATAAAGATGACCATAAAATTGTGAATAATTTGTGTTCATTTAACAGCTGTGGTGGTGGTTATGGCATATATCTCGGACTACCCATCCATCTGACATCCTTCCTTCCTTCCATCCATCCATCCATCCATCCATCCATCCATCCATCCATCCATCCATCCATCCATCCATCCATCCATCCATCCATCCGGGGGCAGCAGTCTAAGCAGAGATGCCCAGACTTCCCTCTCCCTAGACACTTCCTCTAGCTCTTCCGGGGGGACACCGAGGCGTTTCAAGGCCAGCCGGGAGACATAGTCCCTCCTGTCCTTGGTCTTCCCCGGGGCCTCCTCCCGGTTGGACATGCCCGAAACACCTTCACGGGAAGGTGTTCAGGAGGCATCCGGAACAGATGCCCGAGCCACCTCAGCTGTCCCCTCTCGATGTGGAGGAGCAGCGGCTCTACTCCGAGTTCCTCCCGAGTGACTGAGCTTCTCACCCTATCTCTAAGGGAGCGCCCAGCCACCCTGCGGAGAAAGCTCATTTCGGCCGCCTGTATCCGGGATCTTGTCCTTTCGGTCATGACCCAAAGCTCATGACCATAGGTGAGAGTAGGAACGTAGATTGACCGGTAAATCGAGAGCTTCGCCTTACGGCTTAGCTCTTTCTTCACCACGACAGACCGGTACATCGACCGCATTACTGCAGAAGCTGCACCGATCCATCTGTCAATCTCCCATTCCATCCTCCCCTCACTTGTGAACAAGACCCCTAGATACTTGAACTCCTCCACTTGTGGCAGGAACTCTCCACCAACCTGAAGTGGGCAAGCCACCCTTTTCCGACTGAGGACCATGGCCTCGGATTTGGAGGTGCTGATCCCCATCCCAGCCGCTTCACACTCGGCTGCAAACCGTCCCAGTGCATGCTGAAGGTCCTGGTTAGAAGGGGCCAACACGACAACGTCATCTTCAAAGAGCAGAGACGAAACCGTGTGGTCCCCAAACCTGACACCCTCCGGCCCTTGGCTGCGCCTAGAAATTCTGTCCATAAAAATTATGAACAGAACCGGCGACAAAGGGCAGCCCTGCCGGAGTCCAACATGCACCGGGAACAAGTCTGACTTACTGCCGGCAATGCGGACCAAACTCCTGCTCCGGTCATACAGGGACCGGACAGCCCTCAGCAAAGGACCCCGGACCCCATATTCCCCGAGCACCCTCCACAGGGCGCCGCGAGGGACACAGTCGAATGCCTTCTCCAAATCCACAAAACAAAGTGGGTTCATGGGAGTTTGACATCCTTCCATTCCACACAATAATCCATTTTCAGAAAGTGTGATGATGGGAATATATGCGTGTCGTCAATGCATCCAACCACTGGAAATCCTAAAGGAAATATTAATTATTAAGTTACTTCTAGAGGTTTATCAAGTGAATGTCATGATCCTGTATAAAAGGACATGCCATTTGTGTCACTTTGACAGTGTCCTCATGATGAAAATATGAGCAACAAATGAATGTTCCAGCACTGCAAAAAATAAACTTTGCTTACTTTAGATTTAGATTAAATTTATAATTTATTTGATATTTGTACTTGAAATATGACCAAAATACTCAGTAAGAAAAGCATTTGTGGCATTTGAATGAATTAATTAAGTATTTAAACACCGCTGGCACTTTAAAAAGGGGAGGAGACTGAAAGAAACTCTGGGTTTACCAAAGAAAACCTGCTCCTGACCAGGTTAGGTTCACAGAGTAAGGTACTCTGGTAAAAAAAAACTGGGCTTGACTTACCCTGCTTTCTCTGGTTTGACATACCTCCCATTCTGAAACAGAAAACCCAGAGTTTCCCTTATTTCAGGGTTAAAATACTGTAGTAATGTTCGTTCCTGTGGGAAGAAGGAGGCGGGAACCGGTGAACGTTCAACAACTTTAATAAAACAAATGAACACAAAATGAAAGAAAACGCGGCAGCCCCTCACGGACGACTGCCGCTCACACACATAACAAAACGGAAACAAAACACAAATTAAAATCCAGGCCTGGTCCTCTCTCGTCCTTCACTGTCGTCGCTCCTCCTATATACTCCCGTCACTCCTCCGTGAGACACGAGACCGCTGCAGCGCGCAGCTGGCGCCCATCCACACTGATGAGCGCGGCCCATTCTCATGGTCCCTCAGCCTCGCTGCTCGCCACATACCCCCAACACCCTTTGCAGGCCGGGGGGCACTCCCGAGACTGCGCTCTACCCCCCCCCCCCCCCCCCCCCCCCTCTGCGGCACCTGGGGGTAAGAACAGAGAGGTGAGAGAACGGAGCCGGGAGCATGAGGAGCGAAAGAGACGAGAGAGTGGAGAGATGAGAAAAGGAAAAAAAAAAATTTCTGGTCCGGTTCCCAGACACACTGCCGCTCGGTCCTCAGCCAGCCAAGAGGCTCTTCCTCGCGGTGCCATGCGAGGCACTGGACACTCGGTGGACGGCTCGATCCTCCTCCGCCCCCTGGCGGCCGGCGGTGGCTCCTCCTGTCGAGGGCAGCCGGCAGCGAGTCCCGTGCGCTCCCTGCTCCTCCCCTACATGGCGGATGGACGCAGGCTCCGGCCCACGGCGAACACCAGCGACTCCTCCGCTCCCTCTACGACGGCAGCCACCCCACCTCGACCCAGGGGCACCCACCGCCTCGGGCAGCCCCTCGCGGTCTTCTCTCATCCGCGCTGCCCGAACTCCTCAGCACCGCGATCCCCCTCAGCAGTGAGGGCTCTTCGACAGCATGTCTCTCCTTCCTCCCGGGTTTCGGCACCAATGTAGTAATGTTCGTTCCTGTGGGAAGAAGGAGGCGGGAACCGGTGAACGTTCAACAACTTTAATAAAACAAATGAACACAAAATTAAAGTAAAAGCGGCAGCCCCTCATGGACGACTGCCGCACACACACATAACAAAACACAAATTAAAATCCAGGCCTGGTCCTCTCTCGTCCTTCACTGTCGTCGCTCCTCCTTTATACTCTCGTCACTCCTCCGTGAGGACCCGCTCTCACGGTCCCTCAGCCTCGCTGCTCTCCACACATACTCAGAGTTTTCACTTAACCTCCTGTCTGAAACGGGCCCCTGGGGGGTATTCCAGAAAGCAAGGTTAACTTACCGTCACATATACCTTGAACTCTCGGTTGATTAACCCATGTTGATGTATGCTGGTTCCAAAATATAAACCTGGAGTCCCGGAGTAAGTTCAGACAACTCACAGTACACTCTAAAAAAAAAGGTTCTTCAGAGGTTCTTCACCGGTTCTTTGAAACCGCTGAAGAACCACTGAAGCACCAAAATTGGTGCTATATAGCACTAAGAAAGGTTCCCCTATGATTACGAGCCAAGAACCATTTTTGGTGCCATATAGAACCTTTTTTTTTTAGAGTGTATGTTCCCAGTTAACACACAAGACATTCTCAACAGACCAAAAAAAAGCTAAGAAAAAGCGCACCAATCTACTTCCTTCTTATTTTGTTTAATGGCGATTTACATAACCTACTTAAAGCACATCGCCAACTATTTGGTGGTTGTGCAATATATTTTTTTTTTTTTACTTTTCGTTTAATAAGTATTCTTTATTCACTGAGAATAAGGATTATATTGTTTGTTTGATGCTACTTAATTGAATGCAGATCCATGTGTCAGATAACAATAAAATAAATCATATATTTGAATTGAGTTAACATTCAAAAATTACCTTGTTGTTGTAATAGTGCTTTAGAATTAATATATAATATTGAGTGACACTAAATTTTCAACTAAATATCCAAATAAATCTAATTAGTAAACTAAATTACTGATCTGCCCACATTGTCACTGTATGATAATTGAAATGAGCCGATGACATCACTGTTTTCTCCGGAGCGGCTGTACGGCCGAATCAAATTCTGTTGCATTATTTTCCTGTTTAACACTGTGAAGCTGCTTTGAAACAATCTGCATTGTAAAAAAGCGCTATATAAATAAAGTTGACTATTATATATTTTATAACTGTAACAAATTTAGTTATATTAATATAACTTTATTGATTATATAACATGCATCTGAATACCTCTTAAGCAAACTAACCCTGGAACATAACCTGCTCCGGAGAAGTTGAGTTGCAATGGCTACTTAAATACCCTGAAAGTTACCTCCGTTTTTGGAACCGAAAGTTGAGGTTATCCGCTTACTTACTCTTAAACATACCCGGGTATGTCAAATAACCTGCTTTCTGGAACACCCCCCTGGTATTTTGTTAGTTTGTTGTTGAGAAATATGCCTTGAAATAAAACATTTTCAGAAGATTTTTTTTTAATGCAGAAATATAAAAGTAAAACAATTTCAATAAAATTCAAAATTCAATAGAATATCTGTGTTTAAAATTTATTGTAACAGACAATGAATTAAGATTACAGAATAGAACATGTCTGGGTAATTTTAACCCCAATCAATAAACAAACAAATAAATAAATGATGTTATGTTTTGCTTAAAGATAAACTATTTAATCATTAAAATCCAATTGTGATATTTTAATGACAATTAAGCATTTCCCTATCAGTGCTGAAAATGCACAAAAAATGGCATTCAACAATCTAAATTATACATTTACTCGAAAAAAAATTGTAAGCCTTTTTTTCATGATTTACGCATTTCAATTATAAAATTCCATCAATGAATTGAATAATCAATACATATTATTCAAATTATGAATTAAGCTTCATACAACTTTTTTTTTATAAATCTCAATGGAACAAGGGGATGGAGTGTTTTGTTTATGTGATTCATATTCATAAATAAAAAAATTAAAATGCAAGTTTAAGATTCATACAAAATGTTTTATCAAGCTCTAATTTTCGCTCATTTAAGAATCTTAATTCTTAATAAGAATAATATGTAAGGATTATTCAATTCAATTTTATGGAATTTCACTATAATTGAAATGTGTCAATCTTGAAAAAGACTAAAAAAATTGGAGTAATATAATTTAGATCGAATGCCATTTTTTTGCATTACAGTAATGGAGACTGATGGGGAGATGTGCTTAATTGTCATTAAAATAGCACAATAGGATTACAGTATTTGTGGAATTTCAGTCTTGTAGAATATACATTTGGTGATATAGCAGATGTTTTTATCCATACTAAACAACTAACAAAAAACAACTATAATTATGATCTCTTTTTTGTAACGCTATAAGTGACAACTTCCCCATGTGACAGTCTCCCCTATAAAAGCTCAGTGATGCTCCTCGAGCTCATTCAGGAGCGGAGAGTCCGAGGAGAGAAGACTAGCGCAGATTCACGCAACAGTTTTTCAATCTGGGAATAAAGAGTTTACCCACATTATGATCGCATGATGCAACTTTAGGATTAATTTTAGGGGAACATTTGTGTATCACATGGAATCTTATAGAAATCGTATGAGTGCGTAAAGCCGTGCCATGCAGGGGAACAGCAGCACGTTGGCACCGGGTTTAGCGGCGTGCGGTCCGGCACTGGACGAGAGCGATGGACTGTCGAACCGGACTCTCCAGAACCTGTCGCTCCGCTGCTGGCTGCAGCTGCTCTCCAAAGAGTCCGCGCCGGAGCTCTACGGCGACAGCTCGAGCATGGCCATGCGCGTCGTGATCGCGCTCGTCTACCTGATCGTGTGCGCGCTGGGGCTCGTCGGGAACCTGTTGGCACTTTACCTGCTCCAGTCGCGCCACAGACTCAAGCAGTCATCCATCAACTGCTTCGTCATGAGTTTGGCCGTGACAGACCTGCAGTTCGTGCTGACCCTTCCCTTCTGGGCCGTGGACACCGCTTTGGACTTCAGATGGCCGTTTGGAAAGGTGATGTGCAAGATCATCAGCTCGGTGACAACCATGAACATGTACGCGAGCGTGTTCTTCCTGACGGCCATGAGCGTGGCGCGCTACTGCTCTCTGTCCTCTTCCCTACGGATGCAAAGTCCCAAAACGGCCTCGGCAGAGGTCAAGTGGGCCAGCTTGGGGATCTGGCTCGTGTCCGTGGTGGCCACCATCCCTCACGCGGTGTACTCGACCACGGCGCAGGTGTCCGACGACGAGCTGTGCCTCGTGCGCTTTTCGGACTCCGGTAGCTGGGACCCGCAGCTGCTGCTCGGTCTCTATCAGACACAGAAAGTGCTTTTGGGCTTCGTGATTCCGCTGGTCATCATCTGCGTTTGTTACCTCCTCCTGCTGCGCTTCGTTCTGCGGCGGCGCGTCAGCGGTATTCCCGGATCGGAGAGCGAGAGAGGGCGGCACAAGCGCCGCTCCAAAGTCACCAGATCCGTCACTATCGTGGTTCTATCATTCTTTCTGTGCTGGCTGCCCAACCAGGCGCTGACCCTTTGGGGAGTGCTCATCAAATTCGACCTGGTGCCGTTCAGTAACGCGTTTTACAACGCGCAAGCTTACGCGTTCCCAATCACCGTGTGCCTGGCGCACACCAACAGCTGCCTGAACCCGGTGCTGTACTGTCTGATCCGACAGGAGTACCGCACCGGCCTCAAGAAACTGCTGTTTAGAGCCACCCCGTCCATCCGGAACCTGGCCAGGCTGGTCTACAGGAGGAAGAAGGTGGCGGAGGCTCCGGCTGGAGTTGCCGTGGTGCAGATGGAGATCGGGATGTGACTTTGCCAATAAGGGAAAAGTCACTGAGACTTGTTCGAACTTTTAAATGCATCATCGTATACCTCTGCTACATGGATTTATCGGCCATTACTGGTTTGAAATAGCATTATCATATAATATATCTACATTACCAGTTATACATTTGGACACACTTTTATGTTTTTTTCCTACAGCAAGTTTAAGGATATAAACGATCTATCATCTATCTATCTATCTATCTATCTATCTATCTATCTATCTATCTATCTATCTATCTATCTATCTATCTATCTATCTATCTATCTATCTATCTATCTATCTATCTATCTATCTATCTATCTATCTATCTATCTATCTATCTATCTATCTATCTATCTATCTATCTATCTATCTATCTATCTATCTATCTATCTATCTGTGATTTAAAGCAGATGTAAAAGCAAGTGTCCAGCATATGGGAACACAAAATTATATCTGTTGTAGTTTCCGTTCACAACTATAGAAGTTTATCCAACTGTGAAGATTTCTGCTTCTGAGAATCTTGGAAAGGTGCAAAGAGTCCATTAATTCTAAAGCATCAATGATAGTTAAATGAGAAGGTGTGTTCAACCTCCTGACTGGTAATGTGATATACGAGACCATGATAATTATGTTTTCTGGCCATCTCAACAACCAATGTCTCCATAAATAAGCAGTGTTTCCAAAAAGCTGAGCTTCAGGACTACTCACTGAGACAGAGTTTATTCTCTCCCGCTGGGGGAAAAAAAGAGGACAGAATATTGACTGAACTTTTTGGACCTTTAGAGGAAAAAGCCATGAGGAGAGAAACTGTCCTCAAGCACTTTGAATATTGCAGTCCATCTCTAAACATTTTCTGTGGATGGCACAAGCTGTGGATTCACATCCTCTACACTGTCTTTCTGACGGAGTTTCAAAGCAATGAGTAGTATTTGGGGAAAAAACTTTTGAATGTTTCCACTTCTGATGCATCTTCTGATAACACGAGTAAATCGCAATAGTTACATTTGCTGAATTGTACGTGGCTCAGTGTAAATAAAAACGTTTCAAGCTGACCCTCCACTTTTGGTTGATTATTACGTTTTGTTCAAATGATAAAGTCAATGAAATTGAGGGAAATTGGAGTTCGTTATTCGAGGTGCAAAATGTTTTGTTTGGCACTGTAAAATTTTGCTTTATGTCATAACATCTACATCCAGTTGTTGAAGTCATTCATTTTTAAAATGAAAATGAATCATTATTTGTTCATTTGAAACAATTTTGCATTGACATTCATGATGATATAAATTCTGCAGGTTTTGCTGTAATGTGTGTCAGATTCATATATACACTCTAAATAATAAAAGTTCTTTATTGGCATCCATGAAGAACCATTCCCAGTCCACAAAAGATTCTTTATAATGGAAAATGGTGCTTCAGATTTATAAAATGTTCTTCACTCTAGGAAAAAATGCAGGATATTTTTAAAGTGTACTGAAATGTATCGTATACACATAATATTTGCAGGAATATTCAGTCTAACATTGCACAAAATACTTTATTCTACAATGTGAAGCACTTGACTTGACCTTTTAAAAGCAGTTTTATTTAGTCATAATGTCATAATTTTACTGATTCCTGATTATTTAAAACACAACATTAATAAACCTAAATAGGCGCGACACAGTATATGATGTACAGAATTAATACAAACAGCTACTGTGAGAGAAAGTGAGCATTTGAATCATAATCAGAAATTATTTTTGCTGCTTGCTTAATTAAAATGAGCTAAAGCCCAATTTATACTTCTGCGTCGAGTGTACGCCATAGCTACGTCGTAGGCTGTGTTGCACGCGTAGCTATACGGGTCTATACGGTAATTTCTCTATTGTGCAACAGAGAGTCGCATGGTTATGACGCAATCGTTAGCCTATTTTTACAAAAAAAAAACAGTTTCTACGGGGCAGTAGTGTAAGGTGCAAGGTAATGGAGCCTTTTATACATTGTCGTGTTTTTTTTTAGAAATAAACAATGGACAAATGGAGTCTTTAAACGCCTCAGATGTAAAGATATTCACTGTCAAAGTGACGCCAAAATGAATGGGAGTCAATGGGATGCTAACAGCAGGTGATGGCTTGGTTAGCAATGGCTGCCCCTATGGAAGGTACGCTTTCCGGGTGCTGGATTACCCCCTTGTGCACCTCTCCAAAAATGTAACAATGCATCAATTCTACGCGGACCACAAGCGCTGTGATTGGTCTGCCAGAACCCCTCCCTCAGGTCAAGAAATAAATAAAAAATCTACGATAGGCGTGTGTGTGTGTGTCCAGAAATGGGATGATAGTTTCATCCTTACATCTGCCATATAACCATTTATTTTGTAGTCCAGAGATTCTTTATGTTACTGAATAAATACATAGATCTGCTGTGAGTGTGTGTGAGGTCTTGATGGTCTAGTGGTAGAACTTTTGTTAAGCGTGCCAGAGGTTCTGCGTTCTAATCCACCATTGTATAGTTTATTGATTTATTTTCTCATTAAAACCAAAGACGTTAAACAAGGATTGTATATCAAGAACGGGGACACATTTGGGTACATTTTGTTTTGTAATTTCAACGGAACGAATATAGTGTCCGCAACCGCAATTGATTGAAGCGCTTGTCTGTGCACGAGCCACGGATACTGAAAACAGCGCCATGAGCACTCAGCATGACGCTGAAAAAACGCATTCCAGCGCCAGATCGCCTCTTATTTAACTCTACTAATCAACTAGAGATGCTTCATTTGTTTTAGATACAACAACTCAAGCTGCAAGAAAAGTCCATTTGCCGCCATCACTGCTGCTGCTACTCCGTACCAAGCGGCAACCTCCCGCAGTTTATATTGAAGCCAATACGGAAGTGACTTAAACTGCAATTCATCGACTGGCCACTAGAGACACCAGAAGGGAGCAGAATCTCATTGAGCTCCATGTTAAAATGCCCAACTTTACAGCAGAAAAAAAACATGTTTACAGTCTGGTACAAATTGTGGTTTTGGTCTATATGGCTAATTTTGCCCTTCATGACAACTGTGAGTGGGGTGAATTTTTCACTCATTCGTTTGCATTATATAAAGCCTTAAAGTTCTGCATAATTAAGGGCGTGGCCACTTTGAGTGACAGGTGGATTGCCGTTTGTCTGCTGTCTGTTAGTCATCATGTCACCACAGCTGCACCCGCCTCTTTGCCCATTTTCTGTTATCTGAGAGTGATGCGCGATGATGCGCTGCCAAGATGGCAACGGCCAGCTCGACCCTACTTTACGCTTCAAAACGGCGGAATAGGCAAATGCTAGGGACGCCACTCACCCATAGAGGCTCCAAAATGTATTACTGATACTATTTTATTCATATTAATTTGAAATATTACCAAATAAAGTGCAAAAAAACTTAACTAAGTCCCCCGCATCTTCCCGGTCCGCCTCATCAATCTCCCCCGCCGAGTTTGAAGTGCGTCCGAAATATAATGCGTGATCAGTTTAACGTTGGGAATTTGTTGTCGCGTCACCTCTCGCCGCATCTAATATAGACAGGATTGCTTTCATTTTTTAGGGTGCTTGGCCGCTTGCTCCAGGTGTAGACACGGTGAAAGTTGCCTGATAATTTATGACGGATGGCCGAATTGTAGTGTCATAAAAAACAGAAGCCCTCTGATGCAGGCAAGATAAGGGAAACACTACAAAAATGCTCTTCTTATTTAGTATTTTTGTCTTGTTTCTAGTCTAAATATCTACAAATTCTTAAACCAAGATGCAATTACTAGATAAGTAAAATTATATTTTTTCTTAAGTTAGTTTATGCTTAAAACAAGCTAAATTATCTGCCAATGGGGTGAGAAAAATAATCTTGTTTCTGATTGAAATCTTGTTTCTGTCCCAAACAGAAATAAGATCATTTTTCTCACCCCATTTGGCAGATAATTGTGCTAGTTTTAAGCTAAAACTCACTTCATTTAGATTTGTTCCCCCAGAAAACAAGGAAAAAATGATCTAATGTCATTTTACTAGTAAATACATCTTGATTTAAGAATTTTTTGATGTTTGGACTGGACACAAGAAAAAATAACTTAATAAGAAGAGCATTTTTGGCAGTGTAAAGACAGAGGTAAAGTGGTGTAATGAACGAAGAGTTTATCTATTTGCATAATAGTAAAATACTAATGTACTCTAATTAATTCCAGTTTTACCTTAAACTATATGCAAGCAGCTGTTCTGGGTTCTCCAGTGTCCACAGACAGTGTATTTTGTCAAAAAGAATCATATCTGTTTTTTTTAACGCATGTAATATCACTTTTTTAATAGCCCAATGTTTTTACTCTACAGTTGTGCAGTTTTAAGGGGACATATGGACATTTTAAAATGTATTTGCCAAAATTAGTAATGATATTTATATACAGGTTTACTTAAAATAGCAACATGTTATGTAAATTTCACATTAAATATCTAAATTTCCCAGTTTAATTAATGGTGAAAACATTCATGTGCATATTAGTGGAAGTTTGCTGCCATCTACTGGAAAACAAACACTTTTGCTAGTTCTCAATAGTTTGTGCATGAATGCTAGATGCAATTACTTGTTATTTGTGTTTAGGCTGTAATGTGGCTTAGGTGCGATTTTTGTATAGTTTAACTATCATCAGCCTTTTAAAAAAATTAAATAATAATAATATCATTAACATAATGACGGGGTAGAATGGACTGGACATCATATAAAACAATAAAAATTCAAAAACATCAATGCATTAAAAAAATGAAACAGTACCAGTGTTTCCGCAACTTAGACTGAAAACATGTAGTGCTAAACCTTGATACAAGGGGCACCAAGTAAAATCTTGCCTAGGGTAGCAAATTGGTCAGGGCCGGCCCTGCTTTTCATACTGCATGACTTTCTTGGGTAGCATTCAGTCACTGCTGTGTTCACACTGCACGATGGATCAGCGACAGGGGGTTTCACACTGCATCACCGACAGCTCTGTCCCGTCCGCAAACTACGTTTTTCACAAGCAAACACACGCGAGAAGTGAGAAGGAAACAACGCGAGATCACACGTGCGTCAGACTGGAGTTCTCACGCGAGACTGGAATTGTTAAATATAGACTTGAGTGCAGAAACTTGCTATCCAAATTGTCTGTGCACTGATTTGCAGCAAAAAGGAGAACAAGAAAAAAGATTATGGTGGAGTAAATAGTTGGGGAGACACAGGGAGCAAGGATTGTGTTCTGCAAAGAGAGTTGGAGGTAAATAAATAATTTTGCAATGTGCTGCTGCTGCGGCTGGTCAAGCTAATGTTTGTGCATTGTTTCAGTTCGATATAATTGTAAATATATCTATTAAAAATACAGATATTCTGGTCTATAACTCCTCCCTGAACCTCCCGCTGCCCTGTATCTCACTCTCTCATTGGCAGAACATTCTCAGAACACATTTCACACAGCAGGAGTTTGAATCGCCGATAGGTCCAGATATTTAGCATGCCAAATATCTCGTGGACGTCGGCGACTCATCTGCGATTCTCTCTGATCACGTCTTTGATCATTCACACTGTGTGATTGTCACTCGCGTGCACGAGCACCGTTTTGCCTATGATTTGAGGCATTTGTCTGCGATTTCGCAAAACCTGTCTGCGAGTCAAAATCGGGGCTAAAATCGGGCAGTGTGAACTTGGCATTAGACTTTTGCCTCGATATGGTGTGTTACACCATCAACATGCCCGTGGACACTGCCTACTAGCGGTCTGCATGTGTAATTGCACATTGACGTGGACAACAACGCAGAAGTATAAATGAAAACCGACACGTAACTTGCGGCGTAGAGGATACGGCGTAAGTCCGATACAGAAGTATAAATCAGCCTTGATGTGACAGTTCAATTCATGCAAACCACTTAAATTTGTAAAATGGAAGTTTACCTAATTCATTTGCGTTACACAAATAATATCCTGTTGCTGTTAATGCAGTATTGCTGAAATTAGGCCATTCATTTTTCCAGTTCCCAGCAAGCGCAAAAAGCGTAAATCTAAAAATTATTTGTTTTTAATTTCATGGATTCTCCAAAATATCTCTTTCTTGTGTCACATTCAGGATTGGAACGTAATTTTCATTTCGAGCAAACTATCCCTTTGAAAGAAAAATCCATTTCTAGTGTGTGAAACCTCTGCCCTCAACCAAATTAGGTTTAGCCAAAGATTTATTATTATTATTATATTGATTATTAGCCCGGTTTGTAAACAGGTCAGTGGCAAGAATGGGAATATGATGATGGGGTTTCTATGACATGCGTCTCGCTTGATGAAAGCTATAAAGCTTCATGCACACGGAATAATAATGCAATGGAACTGAATACTGTTCACTTTGGAGAACAATTTAACTGCTATATGCATGATCATGACTCCTCATCTGACAGTCATCATTGTGAGCTGTCAGTCTTGGTTAAGTCTTCTCGTCTCTCCACATGCTCAAATATATTTCATGTGAGATGCACAAACTCAGGGCATGAAGGTCTCTTCATTAATCATGTCAATTCTACACTCTTGCACCTGTTTCTGTAAATCAGTTTCAGATTTTACAGCTGTGACTGAAGAGTTCAATAATGGTGCTGGTTGAGGAGATTCCCCCTTCTATGTAAAGCACCTTGAGTTATGAGAAAAGCACTATATATATATGTAACAAATTATCATTATTATAATAAAACTAACCCCATTTTCTTTTTATGTTTAATTTTAAATTATTATATGCATTTAAATCTAAATATTCAGATTTAGATTATGCCTATGAATTTTAAATGAGTGGCATAGCATTGCTTTATAGCAGAGCTGACAGTTGATTTATTTTGGGGTTCTGTGGTGAATCTTAAATTTGTTTGCCTGTTACCAGGCACTCTGGATGAATTTGCTGAACGCCTAAATTTTTCATGGACTTCAGAATTAAAGCAGCATAGCAAATGCATTAGCTTTGGTTTGATTCAGTCAAACCAAAATGCAGCACAGCTAATGTGGTGTAAACATCTTAAGGCGGGCGTACACGGTGCGATTTTTGCTGTCGTACGAGCTCGCAGGCGATTTTTTTCAATCGCGTGGAAATCGTTGATGCTCGTATGGTCGCGGCTCACAGCGTGTGAGAGGAACTACGAGACGAGCCGACCTCGTTAAGAGCACCTCCCGACCTCACGATCATTTTTAAACATGTCGAAAAAGTTTGGGAGCTGTCGGCTTGAATTTGTGCCGTGTGTGCGATTCAATGAGCCGATGTGTCGATCGATCTGAAGTTGACCAATCAGGAGCTGGAAAACCACAGAAGAAGAAAGCGATGATGGCAGCACCACAACGAATTTGGACGAACTTTGAATTTCGAATTTGGACGATTTTGGAAGAAGACAAACTCGCTGAACTCTGGCAGGAACAGCAAGCATTGTATGACATCTCAAGCAGTGTGTATCATGACAGGGTCGTCCGTGATGACATTTTACAGTGGTTCGCCAAAGAGCTACAGTTATCAGGTGAGATGCAGTATGTATAGGTCTTGCTAGCTATAGTGTGTAACTAGCCTTTTTAATGCTCTCTGTGGCCGAATCCAAAATCGCCCCCTAAACCCTCAATCACAATTCCCGCAACAGGACAAAGGACATATACACTCACCTAAAGGATTATTAGGAACACCTGTTCAATTTCTCATTAATGCAATTATCTAATCAACCAATCACATGCTTCAATGCATTTAGGGGTGTGGTCCTGGTCAAGACAATCTCCTGAACTCCAAACTGAATGTCAGAATGGGAAAGAAAGGTGATTTAAGCAATTTTGAGCGTGGCATGGTTGTTGGTGCCAGACGGGCCGGTCTGAGTATTTCAAAATCTGCTCAGTTACTGGGATTTTCACGCACAACCATTTCTAGGGTTTACAAAGAATGGTGTGAAAAGGGAAAAACATCCAGTATGCGGCAGTCCTGTGGGCCAAAATGCTTTGTTGATGCTAGAGGTCAGAGGAGAATGGGCCGACTGATTCAAGCTGATAGAAGAGCAAATTTGACTGAAATAACCACTCGTTACAACCGAGGTATGCAGCAAAGCATTTGTGAAGCCACAACACGCACAACCTTGAGGCGGATGGGCTACAACAGCAGAAGACCCCATCGGGTACCACTCATCTCCACTACAAATAGGAAAAAGAGGCTACAATTTGCACGCGCTCACCAAAATTGGACAGTTGAAGACTGGAAAAATGTTGCCTGGTCTGATGAGTCTGATTTCTGTTGAGACATTCAGATGGTAGAGTCAGAATTTGGCATAAACAGAATGAGAACATGGATCCATCATGCCTCGTTACCACTGTGCAGGCTGGTGGTGGTGGTGTAATGGTGTGGGGGATGTTTTCTTGGCACACTTTAGCATCGTAGAAATTGGGCATTGTTTAAATGCCACGGCCTACCTGAGCATTGTTTCTGACCATGTCCATCCCTTTATGACCACCATGTACCCATCCTCTGATGGCTACTTCCAGCAGGATAATGCACCATGTCACACAGCTCGAATCATTTAAAATATAATCCAAAAAATATCCAAGACAAACTAAAATATTTTGTCAATAAAATACAATTATTAACTTTTTAAATTAAAATTAATGGCATTTTTAAAAAGTTGCCCTGTGTATCATCACCATAAGTTTCGACATCCTGGCATGTGTTACAACTAACCCCACGTTAGGTTGTGCCCCGCTCTCCCCTACTACTTACAGCGAGATTGTGAAGTGTGCATCCAACAGACATTTTCCTATCCTGTGAGGGCACGTAAGAAGATTTATGGATTGCAGTGAAGAAACCAAGCAGCAACCTCCTGCAGTTTCTCTTGAAGCCAATACGGAAGTGACTTAAACTGCAATTCATCGACTGGCCACTAGAGACAGACTCCCTGTCTGAAGGGAAGGGAGCAGAATCTCATTGAGCTCCATGTTAAAATGCCCAACTTTACAGCAGAAAAAAACATGTTTACAGCCTGGCACAAATTGTGGTTTTGGTTGGCTAATTTTGCCCTTCATGACAACTGTGAGCTGAATTTTTTTATAACTCATTCGTTTGCATTATATAAATCCTTAAAGTTCTGCATAATAAAGGGCTTGGCCACTTTGAGTGACAGGTAGATTGCCGTTTGTCTGCTGTCTGTTAGTCAGCTCCGCCCTACGTCCCGCCTCTTTGCCCATTTTCTGTTATCCGGGAGTGACACGCGATGACTCACTGACAAGATGGCAACGGCTGACTTTGAGGCTTCAAAGCTGCTCTTCAGATCCCTATGGTTGATGTCATGGACACTACGTCCATATTTATTTACAGTCTATGGAAGAGACACAACTGATGCTGTTAGGTCACATGACAATGCCAACCTGAAGAATGTAGTTCATCCGGATTACAGTCATACAAAACAAGTACATAAACTATAGAACATACTTTTCTAACAGTGGCAAAGTAATTATGTGTTCAAAAGTATCACTCAAGAGAGTAGGCCTGCGATTTCTGTTTGTAAATCTTTTTGAAGCATTTGACACTGCTGACAGCGACAAGCATTACTCACCTCATCTCTCGCTGCCAGAAGAAAATCAGTTTCAGAAGCTGTCGAAGTGACAGATGCTGGGAAGATGGAGAACATTTTGACAAGCTTGCTTGAAAAGTCAGTGTCAAGAGGTTCAGTTCCTCTGATTCCTGCTGTTTACAGGCAAATGCTGTAATGGAGGATAATTCACTGCAATTAAATGTGCATAATCTGCTGTGCTGCTTTCGCTTTGATGGATGGTCTCATTTGCTTATTGTTAAGTAGCCTAATACAGTCTCTGGAATCATTCATAAAACAGACCTATAAACACTTTAAAAACAAAAGTACAAAAAAAAATCTAAATATTGTGTCTCACATAACAAAAATATTTTACTTTCTACTATAAAAAATGCTGGTGCATCCCCAAGAAGGCTGTTGATCAAACACTAAAACGCATGTTTGAGTTGTTTAAACTGAAAGCAACTTGCACTGAGATATCTTAAAATGTCAGTGCCATTGTTTTTGTCTCAAGATGCACACCAGTAATATTTTTTTCAAAATTCACGTTTAAAAAAGTTCATCCTAAAGCCTAATCCTGGCTTAATCTAAGCACTGTCTGTGAAACCAGGCCTTAATGTTTTAATGATTTAGCCCAGTCTATGAAAGGATTTTTACGCTTAACCACAAGTGCCCCAGCATATTTTGTTGATTCAAGTGTCTATATTTTTCATAAAAATATTTCATGCAGATAGTAATTTTACAATAAATCTAAACATTTCGAAAAAAATTATTGATTGATTTGCCCCACCTGTTCTCCCCCATCATCCTGCCTTGTTTGTTCCCTTTATAATCTCCTTGTGTTTGCAGTTCTGTGCTGGATCGTTGTCTTCTGTTCCCTGTCATGCTTTAAGTTCCTGCTCCTTGTGTTTAGTTTATGTCAAGTTTGGTTTCCCCCTTGTGGGTGTTTTGTTTGTGTTTGTTTTATTTTGTTATTTAAAGGAACACTCCACTGTTTTTAGAAATAGGGCTTATTCAACTTCTTTCCTAAATTTAGATATGTGGGCAAATGCATTTTTGTCTCAGTGCATGCATTGTTTTAGTTTGGCAGGGTCACCGCTAGTTTAGCTTAGCATAACGAATGGAATCCTATGCTTCCAGGTAGCATGTCCCGAGTAAAAGTGATCAAAAAAACCCACCTAATTACTTTTTGTGGCCTGCGTATTCACAACGAGTAGGCGATTTCCTAGGCAGATATTGACTTGGGACTATATTATGGGGAAGCACAGGCGAAGCACTGCTACTTGGGCGCAGAGATACATGCAACACATGAATCCCACAACTTCCGTCAACATACCGGCGTGAATAGTAGCTGGCTATTTTTCATACAGTACATGAATGGCGATGAACATGGCTGATTTTGTGAGAGACGAAGAGGGTTACTTCTTAGACAGTCAAGATCCAGAACCATACCTCTATGAACCAGTGTTTTCAGAAGAGGAGCTACGCCAGTGTGCTTTGGCAATAGAACAACAGGAGGAGGTTGCGATCGCTCAACAGCCGTAGGACGTGAGGATGAGAGCCAACACGAACTGGTGGTGTGAGTGTGGTGGAAAATGTCACTCTATGCCGACTGAAATAGAGTGTCTGTGCTGTGGCGAGTGGGACAAGTTACTGCCATGGATGACCAGGCTCAACGCATCAGATCAAGATGAGCGTGCCCACAGTTGTCTCACAGCTACCGAGGATTTCACAGCGTTGATCCATCCTACAGTACTCAATTTTTTTTTTCCGGTGTGATAAAGTGAACTGGAAAAAACGCCCCACACCGGATGGACCCAATGAACAGCTGTCTACAGAGTGATTATTTTAATTACCATGTTTGCTGTAACTGTAGCTGTAACTTGTCAAAATAAACAATCCAAAAGATAAGACACGCGGTGCAGGTCATGCCGGTATGTTATACTTTTTTTTTCCAGTTTTTTGTCGCGTTGCACACCGGTATGTTGACGGAAGTTGTGGGATTCATGTGTTGCGTGTATCTCTGTGCCCAAGTAGCAGTACTTCGCCTGTGCTTCCCCATAATATAGTCCCACGTAAATATCTGTCTAGGAAATCGCCTAGTCTTAATCTGCATCGCTATTTGTACTCGTTGTAAATACACAGGCCACAAGAAGTAATTAGGTGGGTTTTTTTTTTTGATCACTTTTACTCGGGACATGCTACCTGGCAACATAGGATTCCATTCGTTATGCTAAGCTAAGCTAGCGGCGACCCTCCCAAACTAAAACAATGCATGCACTGAGACAAAAATGCATTTGCCCACATATCTAAATGTAGGAAAGAAGTTGAATAAGCCCTATTTCTAAAAATGGTGGAGTGTTCCTATAAAGGACAACTCCGGTGAAAAATGAACCTAGGGGTAATTAACACATGGTTACCGAGTAGATCGTTCTCTGGGATGCGTTTTCATGAAAATCGAATGTAAAGAGTTTTATCTCTAAAAACAGATTAGCTTATAACGCTAGTCTATGGGGCATAGAATAAGTAAAATTAAATAGCTAGTTAATCCCACTAACAAGGCTCAAAATAGCCTCACACAAACACGGTAGCATAATGAGGGTCCCTACATGCAAACCGAAGCATTGAGAACTTTGTAAGTGTACAAACAGTTTAATAAGAAGATACTTTATAAAGACAGTACATTACGCGTATACAGACAGGAGCTATCTTGGAAAACAGTCGCGACAAGTCTCTTCACTGTCATTCAAAATCCTCTCCTGTGACCTCATGGGATAGTAAAGTGTCCATCGTATGCACACTTCAGAATCTCGCCGGAAGTCGTAGGTCATCCGGGTACTTTTTGCCTACTCTTTTATGAGTATCGTGAATTCAGACATACTTCTTTTGTCACATTGGGCCCTATTTTAACGACCTGAGCGCATGGTCTGAAGAGCATGGCACTGGTGCACTTGGGACGTGTTTTGCACCCACCTATAGGCGCATATTACTAACATGCTTTTTAAATAACAAAATAAAAAATAAAAAACTGCACTGTTGACTTTAGACCAGGTTTTTGTTGGTTGGTTGTTTCGCCAACAATGTGCCTGAACACACCTGGTTTTCATGGAGGAACAGATGGGTGTGAGTGCATTTGCTATTGAAACAACGTGGCATTGGAAGTGAAAATTATAACTGTGTTGGGCTGAAACTAGAAAAAACACTTGGCATCGTATTGCGTTGGGTGTATGATAGGGCCCATACTGTTTTTTGCCTACTATATAGAAGGGAACTATAATTTCTACATGATTCACAGACAGGCCTGGTTTCACAGACAGGGCTTAGATTAAGCCAGGATTAGGCCTTATTTCAATTAGGACATTTAAATAGCTTTTATAAAGATGCCTTAGAAACAAAACATTACTGGTGTGCATCTTGAGACATAACAATGGCACTGACATATTTTAAAGGTGCCCTAGAATGATTTGAAACAATATTTCAAATTGTTCTCTGGTATCTACATAGAGGGTATATGTCTTATTTAAGGTCAATAATTGTCCAGATACGGTTTTACAGGTCCATTTACAACTCTAGAAATCTTCCCCAGGATGAAATGATCTGTTTTTGCCTTATTTGGAAGGGTCATGAATATTACTGCAGAGTTCTGCTCTGATTGGCTGTTTCACTGCGCGGCTCAATGATAGCTGACCGTCATGATGATGGAGAGATTAGGCATTCAATCTTATATGTTTGAGCCTGTTTCTGACGAAGATGCAGATTTTGAGGAACAACAACATGTTTTGAGATTGGAAATGAATGCTTCTGAATGGTAAGATAAGTCTTTATTTTAATTAGGAACCTGCAAAATCATTACGTCCATACCAGAACTTCAGCCTAAACGATAACTAGCATATAGCATTAAATATACACATCAGCAGTCACAACTTTTTTAGCATTGTAAAAATATTTTAATTATTGTTATGTGTCCCTGTATGATTTTACAATGATAGCTTCTTCACTTTGAATCACAAACTGAACTGGGTAGCGCTTAAATATGTTGTTTGTACAGTAACATTTGAGTTTGACAGTAGAGTAAGTTACTGACTTAAAAGTCGATTTATTTAGCCATTTAGTTCTGTAAGCTACTTGGATTGTCCTATTGTTACTGTACTAGCATCTTGTGTTGGAGCTAGGTAACAACGGGGATATTATCGTTAATGTTGTCTCTCTAAGAAGCTTTCAATTTAATCAGAAATTGTTTAGACAGTCAAGAAGTGGATAAAATCACTTACTGCTTGCAGGAATATGGTTGGAATTGCCCCTCTCTTCAGTGTCGGACGCTGAGCAAAGCCTGCTTGATATTGTCCCAGGTTTGAAAAACTGTCCGTGGTGAAATGGGCAGAGCAAACTAACAACTTTGAAATAAATTGTTGCGCTATCCGATTATAAATAAACATCAACCATGCCTGTTGACATGTTTTATCTGTGAGAAGAGTATGAAACGTCTTCACATCCCCTGCACAGCCTGGAACATAACATTTGTTTCCATGATCAGCCATGTTCGCTATCCTAGCGTGATGCTTGTTTACCTGCAGAGACGATGCAGTTGCGCAGTTTCGCCTGACAGTGAACATGTGCTTGCATATGCAAATGTTGGGGGCGTACATATTAATGATCCCGACAATTGCATCACTCTTTCCTCACAGTTACGTTGAGATTTGCTTATTTTTCCGTGGTGTTTTGAAGGAGGAGGCAATGGTGTTTGGTGTTTGAGACTCACTATATGTGATTTACATGTACTGAACTCCTGTTATTTAACTATGGCAAGGTTAATAAAATTTTTCCTTCTAGCGCACCTTTAAAGGGGCTATATGCAACTTTTTCCCCAAAATAAACGTAACTATAGCCTTTTTATTTTACCATTTATGACTCAAACATCTCCTGATGAGCATACTGACACCTTGTCCGCTCACAGTGGGTGCACCTATAAGCCTGTATCCTATTTTTCATATTTTCTGACGGGTCGTCTTTTCCCGCGCTGTCTGCGGATGTGACGTCAAGCGCGTTCATGTTAAACGTTTCAGATCACTCTGCCTGCCACCACCGCTAGTCAGCGAGTAGCCTACACTCGCAAGCAGTGCAATGGATTTAACGAATACACAGAAGAGACCCAGGACAACTCGGACACCAACAGTAACTCCACAGAAGACTAAAAAAGTTAAACCCCTGACAAGTGGCCAAAAAAGGTCGAAGATTGAGAGAGACCGGCGCATTGCAAGGACTAGAGTGAACATCGGCTTCGCATTTGACTTCGCATATATATATATATATATATATATATATATATATATATATATATATATATATATATATATATATATATATATATATATATGTATATAAACAAAAATAAATATGAATAGTGCATCAGTAATGTAAAGTCTTTTTGGGTGTCTAGAAAAGCGCTATATAAAACTGATGGATTATTTATTATATAGCCATGTAAAGCTACATTATATTGTTTGTTGTTTCTACATCTTAACAAAAAATAAGAGGTAAATGAAGATGTAAAGTGTGATGCATTTTATTTCACATAAGACATGTAGTCAATAAATATTGCTAAATAGTATTATGTATATGTGTCTTTCATACTTGGTGATAGTAAGCTACTTGTGTATAATAAGTGGTCAAGGACAGTGCTCAGTCGTCAAGGACAGTGCTCAGTCGTCAAGGACAGTGCTCAGTCGTCAAGGACAGTGCTCAGTCGTCAAGGACAGTGCTCAGATTTGTGTTTTTAATATTCTACGAAAGTTTCGGTCTGTGCGCCCTTCATCAGCGTGTATGCCAATGGCGAAATGGGGTTATTTATTTATTTAATGTATGAATTTTTTGTGTAGTTTGTCAGCTACACGTTTGACGTTTTGATAAGAGAACACTTATCTCAAACATTATATGTATTTGACTGTTCTTACCTCTGTAAACATAATGTTGACCTCCTTGCAGCAGATGACTTGTGAAGTGTGCACGTACGAGCGCGCGCTGCGAGAGCGAGCAGAAATGAAGATCAGTTCTGTTTTTTGGCCACAGGTGTCAGTCGCGAGTTTAAATTTCAGAAAAACGCATATAGCCCCTTTAAGATATTGCTTTCAGTTAAAACAGCTCTTTTAGTCTGGGACTACGCTTAAGCCTTGTCTGTGAAACCGGGGGTTTAAATCAGTGTTGTTTGTTTCTGTATAGTGAAGCCAAATACAAATTTCCACAATGTGGAGAAATAAAGTCTCTGAACTGAAATATTATAAATTGATAATAGTTGTTGTACCTCAACTGCATGAAGAAGCAGCCTTTTAATATATACTGAGGTTAATTTGGGCTCAAGGGCATCGCTGGACAATTCACATAATTTAACAATTCACAGTAGGTGTGTATGATCTCCATTCCTCTGAGAGCTCCACAGGAGTGACTTCTCTCATATCCAGATCAAAACATGTCATTGCATGAAAGCACTGGTTTTAATTCAGACCGGGTCAAGGCACTTTAATTTGTTTGGTGTGTTACTGTCATCGTTGTCTGTTAAGTTTTGCATTACTGTCAGAGCTGACTTGCCAAAGAAAATGAAATCTCATGTGACTATACCCTTCTTGAATAAAGGTTAAATGAAAAATGAACTGATGTGTTTACAGCAGGAGGGTGAGAGAGAAGAGATGATCCACTTTACAATTCTGAAGTTTATTTGCCATTTAAAAGTGTCATGGAGGATCTGGAGGATGCAACAACTGTTTGATTAAATTAAATTTTGTTTGTGTGTTTTTTTTTTGCAAAGGTCATTGATGCTCTGCTGTCAGTTTAAGCAGGAGCTCAGAGTGGAATATCTATAGGACAGAGAAATATGCCGTTAATATCACAGTGGTACAAATTTAGAATTAAAGTGGTATTAGTCACTATATTATACTATACAGTGAGGAAAATAAGTATTTGAACACCCTGCTATTTTGCAAGTTCTCCCACTTAGAAATCATGGAGGGGTCTGAAATTGTCATCGTAGGTGCATGTCCACTGTGAGACATAATCTAAAAAAAAAAAATCCAGAAATCACAATGTATGATTTTTTTACTATTTATTTGTATGATACAGCAGCAAATAAGTATTTGAACACCTGAGAAAATCAATGTTAATATTTGGTACAGTAGCCTTTGTTTGCAATTACAGAGGTCAAACGTTTCCTGTAGTTTTTCACCAGGTTTGCACACACTGCAGGAGGGATTTTGGCCCACTCCTTCACACAGATCTAGATCAGTCAGGTTTCTGGCCTGTCGCTGAGAAACACGGAGTTTGAGCTCCCTCCAAAGATTCTCTATTGGTTTTAGGTCTGGAGACTGGCTAGGCCACGCCAGAGCCTTGATATGCTTCTTACAGAGCCACTCCTTGGTTATCATGGCTGTGTGCTTCAGGTCATTGTCATGTTGGAAGACCCAGCCTCGACCCATCTTCAATGCTCTAACTGAGGGAAGGAGGTTGTTCCCCAAAATCTCGCAATACATGGCCCCTGTCATCCTCTCCTTAATACAGTGCAGTCTCCCTGTCCCATGTGCAGAAAAACACCCCCAAAGCATGATGCTACCACCCCCATGCTTCACAGTAGGGATGGTGTTCTTGGGATGGTACTCATCATTCTTCTTCCTCCAAACACATTTAGTGGAATTATGACCAAAAAGTTCTATTTTGGTCTCATCTGACCACATGACTTTCTCCCATGACTCCTCTGGATCATCCAAATGGTCATTGGCAAACTTAAGACGGGCCTTGACATGTGCTGGTTTAAGCAGGGGAACCTTCCGTGCCATGCATGATTTCAAACCATGACGTCTTAGTGTATTACCAACAGTAACCTTGGAAACGGTGGTCCCAGCTCTTTTCAGGTCATTGACCAGCTCCTCCCGTGTAGTTCTGGGCTGATTTCTCACCTTTCTTAGGATCATTGAGACCCCACAAGGTGAGATCTTGCATGGAGCCACAGTCCGAGGGAGATTGACAGTCATGTTTAGCTTCTTCCCTTTTCTAATGATTGCTACAACAGTGGACCTTTTTTCAACTAGCTGCGTGGCAATTTCCCCGTAGCCCTTTCCAGCCTTGTGGAGGTGTACAATTTTTTCTCTAGTGTCTTTGGACAGCTCTTTGGTCTTGGCCATGTTAGTAGTTGAATTCTTACTGATTGTATGGGGTGGACGGGTGTCTTTATGCAGCTAACGACCTCAAACAGGTGAATCTAATTTAATCAAATCAAAATCAAATCAAATCACTTTATTTGTCACTCTACATATGCACAAGTGCAACAGTAGGTGAAATTCTTAGGTGCAGTTCCGAGCAACATAGTAGTCATGACATGACATGTACAACATTTAAAGCAGCATCAGATTACACATCTGATGCGCACACAATTACTCACAGCACAGTATACACTACAATAAACAATAAATAATTTACACAATGTGAGTGTAGTTCTCACAGCTTTAAACAATATACACATACTTACAATATACATATACTTTAAACAATATACACTAAACATACACTAAACAATATACATTACGCTATAATAGTAATAATAATATACAATGTATAGTATAAAATATTATTCACAGATTGAAAAATTGAAATCCAAAGTGCAATAGATGCTGTATGATAAATAAATGTGTATATAATGTGTGTTTATCTACAGTGGGTTGTGCTGAGTGATATTCTGTCCAGTGTGTGTTATGATCCTAATGGATCAAGAGTTAAGGAGTCTGATTGCTTGTGGGAAGAAGCTGTTCTGAAGTCGGCTGGTGCGTGTTCTGATGCTGCGGTACCGTCTGCCTGATGGCAGCAGTGAGAGCAGCCCATGGTTCGGGTGGCTAGAGTCTCTGATGATCCTCTGAGCTCTCTTCACACACCGCCTGGCGTAAATGTCCTGGAGGGAGGGAAGCTCACCTCCGATGATGCAGCTGGCCGTGCGCACTACCCTTTGCAGGGCCTTGCGGCTGCGGGCGGTACTGTTGCCGTACCAGGTGGTGATGCAGCCAGTCAGCAGACTCTCTATGGTGCAGGTGTAGAAGCGTGTGAGGATGTGGCGGTTCATTCCAAACCTCCTCAGCCGTCGCAGGAAGAAAAGGCGCTGATGAGCCTTCTTCACAACGGCCGCGGAGTGGACGGACCATGAGAGTTCCTCTGTGATGTGGACACCGAGGAACTTGAAGCTGCTGACTCTCTCCACCGGTGCTCCATCGATGGTGATGGGGCGGTGTTCTCTCTCATTCCTCCTGAAGTCGACCACCAGCTCCTTGGTCTTGCTGACGTTGAGGGAGAGGTTGTGCTCCTGACACCACCGTGTCAGAGTGTGCACCTCCTCTCTGTAGGCCGTTTCATCATTGTCGGTGATAAGACCTACCACCGTCGTATCGTCAGCAAACTTGATGATGGTGTTGGAGCTGTGGGTTGCCACACAGTCATGTGTGTACAGGGAGTACAGGAGTGGGCTGAGAACGCAGCCCTGAGGGGCTCCGGTGTTGAGAGTCAGTGATGATGAGATGTTACTGCCCATTCTGACCACCTGGTGTCTGTTTGACAGGAAGTCCAGGATCCAGCTGCATAACAGGCTGTTTAAGCCTAGAGCCCGGAGTTTCCCGTCAAGTATGGAGGGCACAATGGTGTTGAATGCTGAGCTGTAGTCCACAAACAGCATTCTCACATACGTGTTCCTCTTTTCCAGGTGGGAGAGAGCAGTGTGTATAGTGGATGAAATGGCATCATCAGTGGAGCGGTTTGTGCGGTATGCAAACTGCAGTGGGTCCAGTGAGGGGGGGAGAACAGAGCAGATGTGGTTTCTGACTAGTCTCTCAAAGCATTTGCTGATGATGGGGGTCAGAGCAACAGGACGCCAGTCGTTTAAGCAGGTGGTTTTTGACTGCTTAGGTACAGGCACAATGGTGGACGTTTTAAAGCATGTGGGGACCACAGACAGGGAGAGGGACAGGTTAAAAATGTCCGTGAAGACTCCAGCCAGTTGGTGCGCGCACGCTCTGATCACACGGCCGGGAATGCCGTCTGGACCCGCAGCTTTACGGACGTTCACCCGCCGGAAGGATCGGGTTACATCCGCGACAGATACAGAGAGTGCACTAACCTCTGTATCTTCAGCCGCGAGCGCTCTCTCCGCGAGGGCGGTGTTAGTTCCCTCAAAGCGAGCATAGAAGGTGTTGAGCTCGTCCGGGAGAGAGGCAGCGGTGTTCACGGTGGAGTTTGTGTTCCCTTTATAGTCCGTGATGGTGTTAATTCCCCTCCACATGCTTCTGGAGTCGGTGGAGTTGAACTGTCCTTCAATCTTGTCCCTGTACTGCCGTTTTGCTGCTCTGATGGTTTTCCGGAGGGCATAACTTGCTTGTTTATGCTCCTCCGCGTTACCGGAGTTAAAGGTGAAGGTGCGCGCATTGAGTGCCGCGCGAACATCCCCATTTAGCCACGGCTTCTGGTTAGGGTACAGCCGTATTGCTCTGGTCGGAACAACGTCATCTACGCACTTCCTGATGAAACACGTTACGCTATCAGCGTAAACCTCGATGTCGTCATCAGAGGCCGACCGGAACATCTCCCAGTCCGCGTGATCAAAACAGTCCTGTAGCATAGAATCAGATTGGTCCGACCAGCACTGGATGGTTCTGAGGGCGGGTGCTTCCTGTTTGAGTCTTTGCCTATATGCGGGCAAAAGGAGGATGGAAGCGTGATCCGATTTGCCAAATGGTGGGCGCGGGAGGGACTTGTAACAATCCTTGAAGGGAGAGTAGCAGTGATCTAAGACGCGGTTCCCTCGCGTGTTGAAGTTAACATGTTGGTGGTATTTAGGTGCGATGCGCTTGAAGTTGGCTTTGTTAAAGTCTCTGGTCACAATAAACGCGGCCTCAGGATGCGCGGTTTCCTGCTCACTCACTGTCCTATACAGTTCCTTTAGTGCCCGGTCTGTGTCGGCTTGTGGGGGAATATACACAGCTGTGATGATGACCGCGGTGAATTCCCTCGGTAGCCAGAATGGTCGGCACAGAAGCATCAGAAATTCCAGATCAGGAGAACAGAAAGACTTGATAGAATGTACGTTCCTCTGATCACACCAGGATCGGTTGATCATAAAACATACACCCCCGCCTTTGCTTTTCCCGGAGAGATCTTTTTCTCTGTCCATTCGATGCACGGAGAACCCCGTGGTTTCGATGGCCGAATCTGGAATCTCAGCGGACATCCAAGTTTCTGTGAGGCAGATAATGCAGCAGTCCCTCGTGTCTCGCTGGAAAGAGATCCGCGCTCTCAGCTCGCAGAGTTTATTGTCCAGAGACTGAACATTTGCCAGTAAAATACTGGGAAGTGGGGGTCGGTTTGCGCGGCGTCTTACTCTGGTGAGTACGCCAGCTCTCTTCCCTCTTCTCCGGCCGCGTTTGCGCGGTCGGGCCGTCCAGACAAAGAGCTCCGCTGCTGTGTTTGTAAACGGCGGTTCGTCACTGAAGAATTTAAAGTCCGGTTTTCGGAGTGCGATTGCCGAACCAATGTCCAAAAGTGTCTGTCTGTCGTACGTAGTAAGGCAGACAACATCCAAGACAAAAAACACAAAAACTATAAACAGAACAAACAAAAAACTACAATGTTTCAGCAGAGCTTGCGACGTTGCGGCCATCCTCGGCGCCATCTTGACTTCAAGCTAAATTGACTTGACTTCTAAATTTATTATTTAGGATAATAAATGGAGTGGAGGTGGACATTTTAAAGGCAGATTAACAGGTCTTTGAGGGTCAGAATTCTAGCTGATAGACAGGTGTTCAAATACTTATTTGCAGCTGTATCATACAAATAAATAGTTAAAAAATCATATATTGTGATTTCTGGATTTTTTTTTTTAGATTATGTCTCTCACAGTGGACATGCACCTACGATCACAATTTCAGACCCCTCCATTATTTCCAAGTGGGAGAACTTGCAAAATAGCAGGGTGTTCAAATACTTATTTTCCTCACTGTATAATAATAAATAAAATACTATAAAATAAAGCAATAGGCCCAAAGAAGCCGTGGGTTACAGTAAATAAATTAAATGACTCTGTATGCAATTGGATAGTCCTTCAACCAATCAGACCACAAGAGGCGTGATAAATGAGCATAATTCAAATGACTCTGTATGGAATTGGATAGTCCTTCAACCAATCAGACCACAAGAGACGTGATAAATGAGCATAATTCAAATGATTCTGTACGCAATTGCATAGTCCTTCAACCAATCAGACCACAGGAGGCGTGATAAATGAGCATAATTCAAATGACTCTGTACGCATTGGATAGTCCTTCAACCAGACCACATATATATATAAATATATATGCCCAACATATATTTTTGGGGATATATATAAATATATATATCCCCCCCTGTATAGATCTGTAAAGTTACAAAGCTCAAAGTCTCCCACAACAAGATTTATTCTGTCCAGTATTGAGAATCAAACCCGCAATCTTCGGGTTACCTGTCTTGACTCCCTAACCATTTGGCCACAACTGCCCCTTGTATGTAAACAATAAGTTCACTATATCAAATGACTAACTTTGTTAGTACATATTAGTTAAAGACATCTAATATAAAGTGTGACTGCTTATTGGCAAATCAGCATGCAGGACCAGAGCAGGACAGGGCTGTTTTATAAGCTGCATCTACAATGTTGCACAGAAAACGAACACATCTGAATAAAATCTGAGCTGTTTACATACACACCACAACCTTTAGGCTGAAAATCCACCTAAAATGCCTTTTAAAGGGTTTAATTTGAAGAGGGATCAACATCAAGACAGCTTCAGTTCAATAGCACCAGTGGAATGCAAATCAAGCAAACAAGAAGACAAATGACCTGTCTCATAATTACCCAGGATTCCCTGTGAGATATGATCCCTCGCTGTTGCTAATTAACCAGAGTCTGTGCTTTAAAATGAGCACTTAACCTTCAACACACACCTTGTATAAAGAACCATGAAGTAGTTCCTACCACTCGCTCTCAAACGTGTCTGTATTGTGTGGGAAGCAGAAAAACTGCGATTGCAAATTATTGAGAAGTCTTAAAGAACATAGTGACATTTGCTCCCTGTACGTGGGCTGAGATTATATAGGTGGATACAGAGCTTTTATACCTCAGGAAAGCTGTTAGCATCCACATTCATCCCAATGACAGCTGCTCCCGAAAGATCAACAATTGCTTACACTAACAAAGTACTTACAATATGTTACATGGATCATTTCAACAGCTAAATAACACACAAAACCTAGTGAGATTTCATTCTTTTTAGTTTTGTAAAGAAATTCATACAATGGTCTACAACAGTGTTGTTTTAGTTATTGATCATCTACCTCATTCAACTGAGCGCTATACTTTCGCTATTTCAGAGTTACTTGTTAGTTAATAGTAGTTACTAAAATGTTAAGGGTACCTATGCCACTTTTCACAAGATGTAATATAAATTGGACACTGATGGAGAGACTCAGGAAGAAGTTACAACATTTCGAATGCAATTGGATGTTTCTGAATGGTTAGTGAATGGATACATTTCTGTAGTTGTTGTGGAGTTAAGTTGATTCAACTCATCGATATACCGTCATGTTAATCTAAAAATCTTTCAGAAACAACTTTTGTGCTAATCCAGTGTTGAACTGACCCTCATTTGTGAAGCAGTCCGGTGTAAAATGTAAAATTTGCGCACATTTATAACACTTTAACAACCTTTTTTCCTTGAATTTAAGTTTATGGAGACTCTTATGTCTGTTGAAACATCCAATAACAGAACATTTGTTTTCTGGTGCAGACATTGCAAATCTCCAGCTGCTACAGGAAACAGAAATGGCGGACTGCTGTGGCTCACATGATATCTCATGGATTTCACATGAGAATTTACATGTGTTCCCCATGTGATAATTACATACCGGTAGTCCTGAATGGGATTTATGCTAATAGGGCAGAACGTCACCAGTCATGCACTCAAATCATCCTTGTTCACATTACTTAAAAAACTCATGAACTTAAATTTATTGAGTTGTTTCTACTTAAAATGAGTATTGTCAGCTTTGCTTAAAGGTCCCGTTCTTCGTGTTTTTTTGAAGCTTTGATTGTGTTTACAGTGTGCAATATAACGTGTTCATGTTTCGCGTGTAAAAAAACACAGCGGTATACAGATAAGTAAATTGTGTGAAAAATACTGTTTTCACTGTCCTAAAAACGGCTGATGAATTCCTTGTTCTATGAAGTCCCTCCTGCAGAAATACGTAACGAGTTCTGATTGTGCCAGCGGTTCCTGTGTTGTGATTTGACCGCAGCTTAGCACACGTGGCACGGTTCCTGTGTTGTGATTCGACAGCAGCTTAGCGCACGTTGCACGGAAAGGTCACGCCTCTTAACGGGGAGATGTATGTGCTCAATGATCTCTAAGTACAGCGTCCCTGTGAAAGCCAAACAAAGGTAATTTGACTCCGGGATGAAAATAACAGCATCTCGACGACATGGCGACAAACACAGTCAAACGCAACACTTGCTCGTCTTCTCCACGCAACACGTCCTCTTCTCCACGTGGGAGAGCAACAAGACCACGCCCCCTTTTTTCGCGTATTCTTGTGGGTGGAGGTTAGTCTGTTCTACTGTTCTACTGACGTAATTAATGAAGCAAGTACCAGGATGTAGTCCAAGCCGGCCGTTCGCTGTAGGCTTTAAAAGGGAACTTCTGTTAAATAAAATATCTCGCTTGGCATTGAACTTTGATCTTTATAATTTTACAGGTATTATTTATGCTCTAACAGCAACATTACACACTAACTAAAGTTTGAACAGTGGGATCACGAAGAACGGGACCTTTAATAAGTGTTTGTTCAGTCGACTTAACATTGCTGAGTAAAACAAACTGGGCAATGGATCTGTAGGACCAGCATGCTTTGCAAGGGACTGCATTAGGAGAGTAAATTTAGGGATTAAAGTGTTATTTTATGCAGGATTCTGAAGTGCAGTTTTGAAGCGTAAAGTAGGGACGAGCTGGCCATTGCCATCTTAGCAGCGTGTCATCACACGTCACTCCCGGATAATAGAAAATGGGCAAAGAGGCGGGACATGGGCTGAGGTGACGTGATGACTAACAGACAGCAGATAAATGGCAACCCACCTGTCACTCAAAGTGGCCACCCCCTAATTATGCAGAACTTTAATGCTTTATATAATGAAAACGAATGAGTTATAAAACAATTCACCCCCCTCACAGTTGTCATGAAGGGCAAAATTAGCTATATAGACCAAAACCACCATTTGTACCAGACTGTAAACATGTTTTTTTTCTGCTGTAAAGGACATTTTAACATGGGGCTTAATGAGATTCTGCTCCCTTCTGGATCCTGTCTCTAGTGGTCAGTCGATGAATTGCAGTTTAAGTCACTTCCGTATTGGCTTCAAGAGAAACTGGAAGAGGTTGCCGCTTGGTTTGTCCAAAGAGTTATTTTTGCATTTTGTTTCTAAAAATATGCTTGTTGTTATTTAAAGGTCCCGTTCTTCGTGATCCCATTGTTCAAACTTTAGTTAGTGTGTAATGTTGCTGTTAGAGCATAAATAATACCTGTAAAATTATAAAGCTCAAAGTTCAATGCCAAGCGAGATATTTTATTTAACAGAAGTTCCCTTTCAAAGCCTACAGCAAACGGCCGGCTTGGACTACATCCTGGTACTTCCTTCATTAATTACGTCAGTAGAACAGACTAACCTCTGCCCACAAGAATACGCGAAAAAAGGGGGCGTGGTCTTGTTGCTGTCCCACGTGGAGAAGAGGAAGTGTCGCGTGGAGAAAAGGAAGTGTTGCGTTTGAGTGTGTTTGTCGCCATGTCGTCGAGACGCTGTTATTTTCATCCCGGAGTCAAATCACCTTTGTTTGGCTTTCCCAGGGACGCTGTAGAGATCATTGAGCGCATACATCTCCCGTTAAGAGGCGTGACCTTTCCGTGCAAGTTACGTTCGCTAAGCTGCTGTCGAATCACAACACAGGAACCGTGCCACGTGCGCTAAGCTGCTGTCGAATCACAACACAGGAACCGTGCCACGTTCGCTAAGCTGCGGTCAAATCACAACACGGGAACCGCTGGCACAATCAGAACTCGTTACGTATTTCTGAAGGAGGGACTTCATAGAACAAGGAACTCATCAGCCGTTTTTAGGACAGTGAAAACAGCGGTACACAGATAAGTAAATTGTGTGAAAAATACTGTGAAAAATACACACGAAACATGAACACATGTTATATTGCACACTGTAAACACAATCAAAGCTTCAAAAAAACACGAAGAACGGGACCTTTAATAGTTTTCCACTTACACTTGTAGAGCAAATAGTTAATTTAATAAGGTAAATTAAATCGATAAATGTGTTCACCTAACATAATAAACTTCTATCAATTTAACATAACATTATTAAGTAAACTGCACATATAAATATTACGTAACAGTGACAAATTCAAATGGTTTGTATTTACTCAAAGAAATTTTACTTGAATTTCTTTTGTTCATATAACTAAATTGTTATTTGCAAAAATTACTCAATATAGTTGCGTGGAACCACTTGACGCTTCTTTTTGAGTAAATTCAATAAGTCATTTATTTGAGTGTGGGCGGGGCTTCTGGAAATCTGGAACTGCTTATTTGGAGAGACTGTTTATGAATTATGGGGATTATAAAAAAACGAGTCAGTGAATTTTTCCCATTGTATGCTGGTTGTTTACACACATCTGTGTTCAAACACCTTATAAAAGTAAATTTTGCATAATAGGTCCTCTTTAATATTGTGTTACTCATTTGTTCCTGTGTAGTTACTCATTAATGACTGAACTATTCTAAGTACCCATGTTTCCATTGTGTGGAACCACTGTCTATAATTGAATTTTCAGTTATTTTAAAGTATAATTTAATTTTATTGTATGCGCCACTGTAAACAAACTAAAACAAAACTGTTACTATCCTGTATAACTGACAGTAGGACACAGTTTTGACCTCAGAGCTTCGCATGTGTTAATTCCTTTGAGTCTCAGCTTTGTGTTATGGAGTGAATTGAAACACATGGCTGTGCTTGCCTCTGTAAAACCACTGAGGAAAACAAGCATGGCCACTCATTAAAGTATAAACAGTAAAGGTGGTAGGGCATAGCTAGAGGACGTGACCAAACTGTTGATTTTATTTCAGAATTTAAAGAGTTGGCGTTCAGATTGGTCTCTCAGAATTAGAAGCCGAATGCTGAAGAGAGAGTACAATGCCCTGAAATCAAGTCAAAATCCTGCCAAACATTTGTTTCTGACCACGATCAACAGAGCTCAACCCCACTACAACCTTGAGAAGCTTTCATAAAACAAACTCGAGAAAACATTTCTGTTCCCAGCAGGCATTGCTGTCTGTCTCGGAAGACCTTCAGCTCTGGTCTGCTGGACGTGCTGCTGGTAATTGGTGGCAGAGGCGAGCGGCGAGTCGAGCTATTCTGAGACGACACATTAAATATCCTTCACTCAGATGTGAAAGCAAATGCACAAATGACCTGGGGCCTCATTTATAAACGTTGCGTACGCACAAAAGAAGGCGTACGCCGCTCTCTACGCAATAATTGGTATTTATAAAAAGCAAACTTGACGGGAAAATGTGTGGTCCTTCACGCAAGCTCTGACCCAGGCATACGCACAAAAACGGGTGAAATGAGAAATGGCGACACCGTCGGCAGATGGAAGGAACATGTGAAAGTGTGTGAAACTGTAGACCGTTGTGCAAAAGAAATGGCAATACTGCCTCTTATATATAACATGAAGACACAAAGCAAGTCTTACAATTAACAGCTTACACGAACACACGTTTGATCGATCTGCAGTGCAAAACAAACAAAATCAAACGAAAATTACAACAGAAATGCAAATTAACACATATTTGCAAAAATAAAAGTGAAATATGTTCTGCAATAATATTGGCATATTATGCAATTCATCCTCATAAATAATATGGTAAACAGAACGAAATAGCTAATGTACGAAACTGATATTCTCGTCAATGTGTCCATCTGGCGGAGCAGATATAGATGCAATTAGATAGACAGACAGATAGATAGATAATTAGGGAGATATATATATTTAGATAGATAGATAGATAGATAGATAGATAGATAGATAGATGGATGGATGGATGGATGGATGGATGGATGGATGGATGGATGGATGGATGGATGGATGGATGGATGGATGGATGGATGGATGGATGGATGGATGGATGGATGGATGGATTCTGATAAAATAACGTATGACGTATGTCTCAACCATTCAGAAAGCTGCAAGACATTACATTTGCACTGAACTATTTCCCATTTCCACGTAGATTATAACCGACATCTGTAGCTTGTCAGATGCAATTAAATGGACGAAAATAAAATGCCCTATCACAATGCGTAATGACGCACAATGGCTGATCTTGTGCTCTTAGAAGATGTGGCAAATGGAAGGATTCGGAGTGAACGCATCTTCACACAGCAAGAAGACTTGCTGGCAAACGAGGACACACTCTGGCGATGGAGCGCTAGACGCTTTTTTGCCTCGACTTTGATGTCCGACCATTTCTTTTTTATTTCGGCCATGGTCTGAGGTTGTGAGGCTACAGCATTTACGGCGTCTACAACCTTTTGCCATTCAAGTGCCATTTTGGCATTAGTAATGCCCACAATCTGCCCTCCAAAACAAAATTTTTATCCTCTTTTCAACCTTGCCAACGATAATTTCTACTTCACATTGAGTGAAGTTACGTTTTTTTTATTTCCTTTCTGTGTTTGCCATGATTTCGCAATCGATGAATATTAATTTGTGGGCGTTTCACTGACTATTTATGGGCAACTATGGGCGTGACATGAAGCCGCAAAAGCTGCGCTACATTTAGAATTGATTGTGATTTATTAAGGGAAAACTGCGTAGGATGTGCGTGCGCACGGTTTTATAAATCCGAATATTTCTGTGCGCACGTCCTATGTTTCATCCGTACGCCACTTCTGACGCAAATCCTATGCAAAGTTTTATAAATGAGGCCTCAGGGCTGTACAGTGCGACATATATGTCGCACGTGCTACAAAAAAATCGGTCTGTGCGATGAATATATTTACCCCAGTAGCACGCGTGCGATACAGTTTAGCATGTGAGACAGAGCTCGTTTGAGTGAAGGGAGAATATGTTTTGTGCTCGTGTGAGGTTAATCTAGGGCTGCACGATTGACTGAAATTAAACCAAAATCGAGATTTGTCTTTGTGAAATTATGAAAATCGCTTCAATTTTTAAATAAATAAATATATGTGCAGATGAAGCACAGCGTTCAGGGCGGATCGATCGGTTCGCAATGAATGCTGCTTTATCTCTGCATGCACTGTGAGATGGAGTCACTGGCATTTTAGTTCGAAAAGGGGCACGGTTTGCATGAAAAATTGCTAATAAAAGCTGTCAATCGCGGGCTCGGTGCGCACCGAACTCTGAAGGAGGTGGCACTCGAACTGTCCCGCGATTCACGTGAAACGGACTCGGGTGCGCATTTGTTCAGGAAGAAACGTAACCTGCATATGTGTTTTAGCGTATTACAATGTATTTAGTTTAATAAAACACATGTAAGGGATGATGGTGTTGATGATTTACCTTGGATACTAGTGTATTCGCGCATATGCGTGCAATCAGGGCAACAAATGAACTTCAAGCGACGCACATACAGTAAACCCAAGAGTCGTTTACCCAGCTGCGCATAATAGCACCAAATTAATAAAAACAATATATTTACTGCAGTGTGTTTTCTATCATTTCTCAGTGAGTACATAAGATAAAATAAGACAAAAATTAAGACATTACAGTCACATTTTTTTTAGCGTAATTTAATATTTTATTATAAAACCTTAGACCTTTCTAATGATTTATGTTTTCTGTAAAATATAACAATAATAATAATTGTTATTATTATTTTTATTCTTAAATATTTGTATTGTATAGCACTTTTTGCATTTTTCAGACATGGTAACAGACGTTTTATACATGTGCTACAATTTTGTGGGCTGTGCTACAAAACTTCCAGCCTCTGTAGCACCAGTGCTATGTGCAAAAAAGTTAACGTACAGCCCTGCAAATGACCATCTGATACTCTCAGATCAGATCTGGGCTATATCGTTTTATATGATTGCATTGCATTAAATTGAAAATTGTGTATTGACTCGTTCTTTGTATTAACTCAAATTTCTAACTTCAAAGAACTCAATATTTTAAGGCAACCAGGTAACTTTTTTTTTTGGCTGGATATTGGCTCATTTAGAGTGACTGTCAGGCATGTCTCTTTTGATTAAGTAACCTGCAAGATCTGTGCTGACTCGAGCCGCGAACTGTTTCAGACGGTTAAATCCGATTTGGTGGACTGGTTCAAACAGTTTACTAAAAAAGAACCGGTTCAAAAGAACCAGACATCACTAATTCAAATAGGTATGTCCAGTTTCTTGACTCTTCTTGGACTAATCAGCTAAGAGAGAAAGAAAGCTAAATAAACGCTATTAATTATAAAGACTATAAGTTTTGCAAGGGCTGCTAAAATACACCATTTTAAATTCCAATCCAGTTCCTTCAAATTGCAAAGACAGCCGTGTTTCATTACTCTTGTACCTTCATGCGATTTCCTCCGCACATCTCACACACTGCTGTAACACCACACACTTCAGATCCCTCTGGACATCTTCTGTACTCGTGTTGTGAGTTTCACACAGGTCACGTGACGTGACATGCCTTCAAACACCCCAACGCCTCTGCTCTCCCTCTCTGAAACTGACACATGAAATACACAAGTAATTGCATTCAAAAGATTATCGCTTCCGTGTCCCATTGCACCGGTCAGGCCATGACCTTTCCATCTGGCCGGGCTGGATGATAGTGATCTGGTTAGAGCGGGTAGTTTAGCTCAGCATTGAGATAGCATGGATCACGACACGGTTGCGCTCTTGTCTCCCTGCAGACGTCAGATGATATCAACACGCCTCCGGCCACGGGTACAGCAGTCAAAGATGAAGCCTATTTGCTGAAAAACACGCCTGCAGCGCTCTATGCTGAAGAAACGTTTGTTTAAAGTAAAATGATTGTGCTGCTTTTGCAAAGACATCCCTGAATATATTTGGATAAAGTGCTTAGTTGGGTTGTGATTGGATGGCATTATCATGTTAGAGGAGTCCAGAGACAATTCTGTGTCCTGTGATGATTAATGTACTCGAAAGCAAAATATCAGACTAATACTGTACTAATACTGTATCATCACCATTGAGTCTTTCAAAATTGTTCACTTCTGAAAAATTGGACTATCGCTCCTAAGAAAGCCAAGTCAAGTCAAGTCAACTTTATTTATAAAGCGCTTTTAACAATGCAGATTGTTTCGAAGCAGCTTTACAGTGTTAAACAGGAAAATAATGCAGCATAATTTTATTCAGCCGTATAGCCATTCTGGAGAAAATGGTGATGTCATCAGTTCATTTCAATTATCATACAGTGGCAGTGTGGGCTTTAGATCAGTAATTAGATCAGTAATTTAGTTTAATAATTAGATTTATTTTGATATTTAGTTGAAAAATTTAGAAAAATTTAGTGTTCCCAACTGAGCACGCCAAGCCAGAGGCAACAGTGGCAAGGAAACCAAAACCCCATTAGGTGACCTAATGGAGAAAAATAAACCTTGGGAGAAACCAGGCTCAGTCGGGGTGAAAGTTCTCCTCTGGTCAATTAACAAACAGTGTATTATTATTATTATTATTATTATTATTCTGGCAACTTTACAGGTCAGAGGTCATAATAGATCGGAATATTCGAAGGACCGGAGGCAACACGCTGGAGACGGGTTTATTGAGAATGACATATCGATTTAAGTATTATTAAATTGTAATATTCGAACAATCGGAGTCATCACGCTGGAGACGGGTTTATTGAGGATGATGTTGATTAAATAATTATTAAAGTGCAATATTCGAATGATCGGAGGCAACACGCTGGAGACGGGTTTATTGCGGATGACATATCGATTTAAAGGTCCCGTTCTTCGTGATCCCATTGTTCAAACTTTAGTTAGTGTGTAATGTTGCTGTTAGAGCATAAATAATACCTGTAAAATTATAAAGCTCAAAGTTCAATGCCAAGCGAGATATTTTATTTAACAGAAGTTCCCTTTCAAAGCCTACAGCGAATGGCTGGCTTGGACTACATCCTGGTACTTCCTTCATAAATGACGTCAGTAGAACAGACTAACCTCCGCCCACAAGAATACGCGAAAAAAGGGGGCGTGGTCTTGTTGCTGTCCCACGTGGAGAAGAGGACGGTCGCGTGTAGAAAAGGAAGTGCTGCGTTTCAGTGTGTTTGTCGCCATGTCGTCGAGACGCTGTTATTTTCATCCCGGAGTCAAATCACCTTTGTTTGGCTTTCACAGGGACGCTGTAGAGATCATTGAGCGCATAGATAGCATACATCTCCCGTTAAGAGGCGTGACCTTTCCGTACAACTTGCGCTAAGCTGCTGTCGAATCACAACACAGGAACCGCTGGCACAATCAGAACTCGTTACGTATTTCTGAAGGAGGGACTTCATAGAACAAGGAACTCGTCAGCCGTTTTTAGAACAGTGAAAACAGCGGTATACAGATAAGTAAATTGTGTGAAAAATACTGTTTTTTTACACACGAAACATGAACACATGTTATATTGCACACTGTAAACACAATCAAAGCTTCAAAAACACACGAAGAACGGGACCTTTAAGTATTATTAAATTGTAATATTCGAACAATCTGAGTCATCACGCTGGAGACGGGTTTATTGAGGATGCTGTGTCGATGAGGCAGTTTCAGGGGGAGTCTAATCACGGTCTCTGCAGACACTTCAGGGTCATGCATTGGTCTTCTCTGGGCGCAGGTCCAGCATCTGATCTGGATACGGCCCGGATCCGGCAGACTGCAGTAAACCTTGGGATAAAGAGAGAGACTATCATTAGCGTAGATGCCATTCTTCTGATGATGTAACGAGTACATCAGGTGTTATGGGAAGTGTTCCTGGTTTCGGCTGACCTAGTTAATGCAGCCTAACAATCATTTCATTGAAAAAGTTTTTTATGTGTATGCCACAGTAAAGAGATGTGTTTTAGTCTAGATTTAAACTGACAGAGTGTGTCTGCTTCCCGAACAATGCTAGGAAGACTGTTCCAGAGTTTAGGAGCTAAATAGGAAAAGGATCGACCGCCTGCAGTTGATTTGGATATTCTCTGTATTATCAACTGGCCAGAGTTTAGAGAGCGCAGTAGACGTGATGGAGTATAATATGTTAAGAGCTCGCTCAAGTATTGGGGAGCTAAACCATTTAGTGCTTTGTAAGTAATAAGCAAGATTTTAAAATGTATGCGATGTTTAATAGGCAGCCAGTGCAATGTTGACAGAACTGGGCTAATATGGTCATACTTCCTGGTTCTAGTAAGTACTCGAGCTGCTGTGTTTTGGACCAGCTGGAGTTTATTTATTAAGCGAGCAGGGCAACCACCCAGTAGAGCATTACAATAATCTAACCTTGAGGTCATGAACGGTTGTGACAATCTAAAGTCCTCTGAGTTGTGACAATCTAAAGGTGAATTCTGCCACTGTCTGTATGAAGTCTGAATCTTGCAAGTTCTCTCGCAGGAGCTCAAAAGGTTCCAGCTCTGTTATGTGAATATGTGAAAACTCTGTTATGTGCATCCGTTCATCCTTCAATGTGTCCGCTTCCTCTGGACCTCCTGCCAATTATAGATTTTGTTCAAGGATGTCATGCTCATGCTTCAAACCTGAAAAGAAGAAATATGGTTAAAGTGTTAAATGTGGTCTGGAAAGTTTGTTGCTCTGTGTCAAAGCTCGGAAGGTTTTATAGAGCGATCAATATGTGGTCATTTCGATGTCAACTTTTTGTTTCTCTTAAAAAATCCCTTGAATAGGCACAGATGCTATGAAATGAATGCAAAGCAGCTCAGATCATTTAATCGTGGAGGAGTATAAGAAAATGTTTCTATTAAGATCTCTGACTTGTGAATATTATCAATCCACAAATCTGAATTGTGTTGCAGCCTGGAATAAACCACACCATGTTCCATCATTTGGCCAGAGGAAGAGTCTGGTTTCTCTCAAGGTTTTTTCTCCATTTCTGTCACCTAATGGAGTTTGGATATAGTTGGGGTTTAAGACACTTAAGGCAAGATTTACTAACAGCTTGCACAGGCGCAAACCCTGTTCTGGCGTTAAAAAACGACTGTCAGGATTTACTAAAGACTAAAGAAATTAGCTCTGAAAAGGCATGGACGGAGTTATTTTTGCGGCTGATCTTATTGCATATGCATTTGTAGGAGTTTCCCTTTTAGACGCAAAATGTATGTGAGGAGAGTATTTAAATCTTTTAATCATGTGAGGTGATTTACTAAGGTTTGCGCTCTTCAGTTTACTGGTATTCGTGCTTTTATTTTGCTTTTATTTTAAGGACATCAGAATGAAAATTTTGGCTTGTCTTTTTTCATTTTAAGCTAAAACGTGCTTGTACTCTGATTTTGTTGTAAACGTATAAAGCAAATTGCTTTGTCAGAGTGGTACAAATGAGATTTTTGTCAAATGAAAACTATGAATATTTGTCATAATTGGTTTATAATTTATGTCATTGTCACTGAAAACTAGGATAATTATTCCAGACACATTTACCTTTTGTTTCACAGGCATTTCCCCCCACTCTACCATACTTACACCATTAGTTCTTTGAACTAAGGGTACCTCCTGTGCGAACGCCCCTATATTTGGTGCCATTGACCCGGATAGGAGTGAGGTTAGGCCAGTAAGAGCTGTGCATGTAAACCTCACTCCCTCAAGAGGCGCACTAGAGGCTGTGATGTCTGATGTCTTTATCATCCTTGTTAACGCATCTTCCTCCCACACCGGAGACCACAGCTCGAATCCCGCTCAGAGTGGGTTGAGCAGGTTACCTTTACATGACACCGTTTTCAACTAAAAACAGAACACATAGTGGCTATTCATTTCCATGACAACTGCATTTTGGGGGCCTGAAAACACAAACGTTTGAAAATGGGTTTCAAAGTGCAAGTTTTTGAAAACTAAAGCATTATTGTTGTCTCTGTGTAATCTTCAAAAAAGCGAATTTGTGAAAACAGTGACATCATGCGTACTTGTTTCTTTACAAAGTGACATCGCCATCTACTGGTCTCCCATGAATTGTCGTTTGTACGTGAAAAACGCAAAGGAAAAACTTCTCTTTTTTTTAGTACATTGTTGTCGTGTAACTGTACCCTAAAAGGAAGGAGATACATGTGATTTTAAAATACTACTGTTATTGTGTCACAAAATGTAGTTTTAAGACTTTTTCAGGTGAGAATGTAGTTGTTTAAAGCTCAAGTCTGTGGTTTATTTATTAAGAGAGAGCCCATGTAAAAAAATTAATCTTGCGTTTTTGGAGTTGTGAGATCCAGGCGATCACTGGGCGCTCAGCGCTCATTAACCCCGGCGAGAGCAGCCTTTCCTCGGCCAGTCCTTCTGACGTTTGCCGCTGGCTCAGATGTCTCTGTAGTGGTTAAATATGATATAGAATTTGTCTTGTGTTGATCTAATGGCCGATCGTTGGTGTCATGATGAATCTATAATTTGTTGTCTACCAAATCATTTTGACTGAGGGCAAAGAGAAGTTTCATAACTTTATTTTTTAGGATATTTAAATAAACATCCAGTGAAGATAATGTAGGTAGTGCGTTGCCTGGACCACATTTGTGTGGCTATTAATGTTTCATATATTTTTTTATGAAAATGAAAAGTGGCAGAGTGTAAGATTTATACGCGCGTCCAATTCGCTGTCGACGTGCGAATGGATTCAAAATGTTCAAGCGTCATACGTGGTAGACACGATTTTGACGCTCTATTCGCGTTCAGTGTGAACGAAGCATGAGATTACTGGGGTCTTTTTTGAAGTAAGAAATCTGAGAATCAGGAGACTTTTTTCTTTATTTTATCTCACTGATGTCTAGTAGCGATGTGTCGTTCATGAACGATTCGTTCATTTTGACAATACAATTTCTGGCAATAAAATGATATCACATTATTTTGGCAGTTCAAATTTTGGGTGTTTTTTTCTTGGATTGGGTGGGTTTTAGTGTGCTTTTGGGTTGGATATCGTCGACCCAATCTGACAATCTCCAGGACTGCATGCATTGCATATGAAGCTGTCACGGCCCAGATCAGACATGATGACGGAATTAATGGCTCGAACCCGAAGACATGAGAGCTGAACTAATCTTTCCAGGGAACAGACGTGATTAAATGTGAAGTGACAAAAGAAAGAACGATTTGGATCAGGAGGTGAGGTGAACTAACAGACCGCATATAGCCTGAAGCAAGCTAATAAATTAATGAATCTTTTTTTTTCTCAAAGTTTGGCCATGGCTGCATTAGATTATAGTTTTTTTTTATTCCAAAAGTACTAAATGTAACATTTTAATTATATTCTGGTGAAATGAATGAAATGACTTGGAAAAAAAAGGTTTGTTCATTTTGCTGAACAAGATTCAAAATTCTGAGTCAGTAAAATGATCCGAAGTTCCCACTTTAATGTCTAGGAGAAACAATCGAAACAAAAAAAAAAGAGAGTTGGGAAAATCTGAAGAAACAATTGGATTAGTTTTTCATTCTAAATGAATATCTGTCAACATATTAAAGTAAAAAGATTCAGTGAGCTTAATATTACCTCAATTTATATTAGCACACGATGATGGGAACACTGAAATGCACAGCATTTGTGATTCTACCCATGTATACTAAAAAAAAAATTATAATAAGTTTACTTAAAGATATGTATATTTTTAATAAACAAGAAGTGTTTTATACGAAGAGGTAGAAAATGATATTGTGTATAGAAATTGGATTTCAAATTCAATTGATGTAATGCATTGCATTTGAATGAGAAGTGTATTTTCTGAATCTGAATAATTGGAATACGTGACTGATGGCCGTCTTTGGGTCTGTCATAATTGGTGTTGTTTTCGGCTCTTCATCCATGAATACATTTTATTCAGCGTCAGTTTAGAATAATAAGCAGCTTACCTGTAGTCAAAGCACATCATTTTCATTTTAATGAATCCACTGTGGTTTTCCTCAAATATAATAACGTTTATCACTTAATATGTTGACACGCTGTTCCTCTAATACCAATGCTATTCTTAAAAAGGAATCGTTAAAATAGTCGTTAAGCTGTCTCTCTCTTAGAATGGAATCAGACAGCGAGTGCATGTTGAGCAAAAGGTGAGCCATCACCTGTGTATGGCAGAATCAATGCTCATTTAAGTGTAGCGAATGAAACTGGATGTGTCAGGTGTACAGTGAATTTATAGTAATTTACCGGGACAGTCTGTATCTGCTGACAGTAAAGGTCTTGGAGGCTCAGCTAGTTAAGACGCTGAATTCTAATAAGATCACCAGCGGTGCCAAGTCTTCTGACAATATGGATGAAAATCAGGGTGCCTTTAAAGGATCTTAGGAGAGCGGCACAAAAAGTGACTCGAGGAAGGACTCGTGAATCCAATTCCCATAATTGAACTGATTAAGTGTCATCCCTATATAAAGTGTCTTTAATGATGAATTTAATTTAATAACTGGTGGTTTTTACCCCTGGCGCCCAAACCCAAACTTTTAAGGCCAAATAAAACCGCCACATTTGCATTCTGAACCCTGTGAGAGAAGTGAATTCTCCCATGATTCAGTGTGCTAAACCCACCAAAGTGAAAGAAATCGAGGTCTCGTAGGGGCTGTTTTCGACTAAAAACTGAACACTTTTTGTTTTGGGCATTTATTTACGAGAACTGAGTTTTGGGGGCCTGAAAACGCAAGCTTTTGAAAAAGTGTCTGCGAATTTGTGAAAATGGTGACGTCATGCACATGCATGTTACGTGTTCAGTCTATAGGTGCGAAGTGTTGCTTTAGAAAAAGACATCGCCATCTACTGGCTGGGCAGCAGAATACAGCATTTTTAGCCGTTTGTGCGGATCTATGAACACTGACATCTGTACGCAAAAAACTTTTCCGTTTTTAGTACATTGTTGTCGTGCAAACATATCCTGAAACATCTCAATTGGCTTTATGCTGGACGTCATATGTACAAACATAGGGTGACCAAATGTCCTGTTTTCCCAGGACATGTCCTGTTTTCAAGTCCTGTCCTAGCCAAGTGATGAAAATGTCCTGGTTTTCATTATTTTCCATTGGGCCATTAAATTAACCAGCATATTCTCCCACATATTGATAGCGGCTCCCTGATGCCCGCATTAGTTAAAATCTTAGGGTTGTGGTACCACCTCCCTAAAATTACTTTTTGCAGGTTGGGATGTCTGTATCTCATTGCCGGGCCGAGTATCCTGGTTTTTGGTAATCAAAATATGGTCACCCTATACAAACAGCAAAATAGGTCTCATTGCATCCGAAACTGAGAACGATATCTATGGACTTTTAAAGGGGTACTTCAGCGCTGGGAAGATGAATGTGTATTTAAACTGGGTCATTTATGTAGTAGAAATGTGAAATTATTTTTGAATTTGGTGCCTTCTAGACTGAGATGAAAGACAACAACCCCCAGAATGCACTTGCTTCGCTGCCCAACGAGGCCACTCCCACTGGTTATCACTTGCCAACCATGACACCGCCCCCAACGTTGTTTTGATTTTCATAGTAATAAAATCATTTTAGAGAACAGACACTACAATTAAAAACTGAACGTGTCTTTTCAATAAAGTGTGAGTGAACCGAACGAAAGTCACGTCACAAACGCAGCAGGAGTCAGATTTCATTCATCACGAAAGCGAAGAGCTGAGGTAAGCGCGGCCGTCATTCTCAGTGCGTGTCCAGTCTGGCGCGTTTTCAGATCATGCCTATGGAAGCTTAACTGAAAAGCTCATTGAAAAGTTGAAACACTCACTTTGCTCCGCACAGCTCCGTTATTAATGCCTGAGCCGAACGGCCGTGCGTGGAGATGCTCCCTATCTGGGCCATCACTGTCGCGGCCACTTTCGGTTGCCTCTTTTTCAAGTGGGGGCACAGCACTTGGGGGGTCATGCATGTCTGGGAGGTCCAACACATCTGGTAGTTTTGAACTGTGCGGAAGTGGACGGATGATGGCTGTGATTGGCAGCCGGGACCTGTGTTTTCAATTGAAATACTGTGTTATACTACTGGTCACAATCATGACCGTTAACAAATGTACACCTCTCACGAGCAAAATATATACGCAGGAATATAATTCTCAAAATATATCAGTAGTAGTACTATCTAAGCGCATGGTCTAAAATACTCAGATAAAGTACAGATACTTAAAAAATGGACACTATCAAAGTACACTCTAAAAATGCTAGGTTGTTTCAACCCATGTTTGGGTCAAATATGGACCAAATTAACATTGAATTTTAACACATATATATATATATATATATATATATATATCTTTTTTTTTTTTTTTTTAACCCAATGGTTGAGTTGTCCATATTTGACCCAAACATAGTTTGAAACGACTCAGCATTTTAGAGTGTAAAATACTGTTACTGTCCACCATTGCCAAATGGTTTAATTGATGATTATGACACAAGTGAAGAGGCCTCTGAAGTGGACTTAACGGGCAGAATGTACGCCAAGTATCTGTGGACGCGATTAATAATGTGTTTGATATTCTGGACATTTGTGGGTCACTAAACTCTTGTGATCAATCAACCTAGCAGGAACAGTTGTCATCGGCACACTCTCTCCAGAACTAACTGACACAAACTGATGCATTCCCAGTGGAAGACAGCCCTGCCAGAGAATTCATTTAAGTGTTTTGGCAAATTAACCACAGATAATGAGAGCAGTAGAGGCCATTTTATAGCGAGCTGACACAGGTGGCCAGTGAATGTTCGGTCTGTGCTTACCATGGTGACGACCTGCAGGTTGTGCATCTCTACACACTTAGAAATAAAGGTTATTTGCAGCAACTCGAGCGAAGAGAACTATTCTGTGATCTTCCGTTGCTATATGGCTACAGATAAATATAGTCATGGTTCGTATCAGTATTTTGGTTGCTGGGTTTCAAAGCACTGATATGTAAATGTGGATTTTGTTTAATGCATTATGTAATCCTCTAGCAACAGGCTGTAAAGCCCTTTATTTTTTATGTCTTCTGGAGAAAAAACAAACAATGAATGATATGACATGCAAAAACAACATCTCTGAAACAACTTTCCTGTTCAGCTGATGTCACCCATCACTATTATTTTCTAACTCCACCATTTTATCCAGTTGAATGAATCTCACACGCTCTCTGATGTCCTAAAATTATTTTCTTGGCTTCTCTGCCAAATGTCAGAAATTACTCGGTTGATCTCATGACAAAGCTGTTCACAGTTCACTGCATGAAAGACAGGCAGTGAAAACAGACTAAGTTTGGCGCATTACCATTTGACTGGACTGACCTTTACAGCGGTATCTCAGAACCTTCTGTACTCGATGCATAAAAATGAATGAAGCCGAAAGCAAGGAATAAAAACAGGTGAAGTGTAGGGGCCATTCTGTGTTCAGATGAGTTGGGAAACATTACTGTGTGTGTCTGTTGGAAGAGAAAAATAAAGAAGAGTAATGAATGATCTGACATTCAAAAACAGCTAAAAAAGTTAAACGTTTCAGTAACCTTTAGTAACCTTCATTAGGAAAAAAGCATCAAAAATAGATCAGTAATTGATTTACATTAAAAAATAAACATGTACTACTATATTTATTTATCACTACACTTTTCATTTTTGAATATACTGAATAAATGTTTTATAAATGTACAGTATATAATTAAAGGGGTCATGAATCTGTATTTTCTTATTGTGTTCGCATGGTTTTTACATTCAGAAACATCATAATGAATTAGTACACTGTAAAAAATGTAAGGCCTTTCCAATTCAAAATTTTCTAGTGAGCGATCACATCTAAATTTTTCAATTGGTCACATTGAATTTATGTGAATTGAATTTTATCCATTGTGGCAACAGTCTGTTAACATGGGCTCAATTAGAAATAATATGTTGAGCCAATGGAAAAATGTAATTTACCAACGTCAGGCCTCTCCAATTTAAAATTTTCTAGTGAGCGATCACATCTAAATTTTTCAGTTGGCCAAATTGAATTTCTGTGAATTGATCAAATTTAATTCACAGAAATTCAATTTGGCCAACTAAAAAATTTAGATGTGATCGGTCACTGGAAATTTTTGAATTGGAGAAATATTTTACAGTGAAACTGTGAGATTGTTCCAATTAAATGTTTTAAATTGTACTCACAATTGTTTATTTCTCACTGCCCAAAAGACAAAAATGACTAAAAACATAGCCTAAATATATTAAGCAAAATACAGAACACAGACAACAGGATTGACAAATGGGATTTTATCACATTACTTTATTAACAAGTAAATTCCAACACAGGATATTTGGTGAAAATACCTTATTTTCAATAAGGAAAAACTCTGAATACATTCAATACGTCCTCTGCATAACAGGATGTCTTAATGTGGTGAAGAAAACGCGGCACTGCATAGGCTAAAAACCTGCAAATAAAAACTAACATTAATGACAAAGTTCCCCTGCATCACATCTGGCAAATGACAGAACAGAAGTTCTTCATTATATAATGAGGATGAGATGAATGAATGGATGAATAAGAAAATCACGTGTTTGATATTAAAAGGCAATAACTCAAGCCCTGAAAGAGGCCGACGCCAAACGCAATCTAACAGCACCGGGTCGCATGGCACACATATCACACAAATTACTTAATTTACTTATTACCTATTGTTTTAGACATATAAGACATGAGGAAAATAAAACTATTGGCTACCATTAGAGTAAACGAGGTAAACGAGAACACACGCACGAAACCAATGAATGCATGAACTTGTGATTCTACAAAATGTCTTTTAAACTTCATACCGGGTCTTAAAGCAAAACTCTGGAGAATAATTTCAGTGCTAAATACTCACCAACGTCCTTGTGAGATGAATATCTCTATTCTCTTGGGAATGTCTGTTTCGGTCTTCAGCACGGGCTGGTTCGGCTCTGCTCGCGCTCCCGCTCCCTGCATTTGAGATCTCCACACGAACGGTTTTCTACAAGCGCATTTTGCGCATGCGTATACCGTTTTTCGGAGGTAGGACTTGTTTAGCCAACATGGATTTTTCACTTCGACTTCATAGATTGACTGAGCACAATTAAATATGTTCGGTGAATATACAATTTTAATTTTGAGTGAAGACCTTAAGCTATGATTAGTACAATGCATCTTTTTGCATGGGGATAATTATTTGGAAGTCATTTATTGGGCCAATATGTAATGATCAATTTTCACAATTTTTTCTCTGAAATGCAAGACAACAAGTATTAGGACGTGTTGTTCATAATGTAGGGAACTTCAGGTTTGTACCACAGAAGAAGAAAAAAACATAGATAGATTAAGAAAGACTCAAGGTTTACTTGACCTAATTGATCATAGTTTAGATCTTCTGTCTGTTAGGTTTTTTCTTTTGCGCTCCGGTCCGCTGCTTCCTCTGACAGAAGAATCAATGTGACCGTTTTAACTCTCTGATTCAGTGATGTGATTAATCTGACCTGCCAAGAACCGCCTGAAACAAACCGCATTAGTTTTAATTGTATAGTTTTCTGTCTAGTCTGTAAATCAGAGCGGTGTTAAAGTCGTGTGACGAAAGTGTCTAGCTGTATCACTTGTTCTAATAAACCTCTTATTTACGTTTGGCTTCATTTCAACACTTTCATCCCTCTGACATGTTGTCCAAGAAGATAACACAGAATACAATTTTAAGACCACTGTCATGGCTTCCTTCCACCCACCCACACCGTTATCGCTCATAACAGCACATTACAAGTGGGCGATGCTTCCCGTCAATAAAACTCAATAAGAGAAGTAACAAACCTACATGTTTTCTACCTTGCTTTGTTTGTGAACTTCTCAAAAAACACAGAAAACCATTGTTCAGTTAAATGTATTTTAAAACATTTCAGTAACAAAAAGTTAGATTAAAATTAGAGTTTGCAAGCCAAAACCTTATGGGCTGAGTGAGGAGGTATCCATAGCAACAGGAGGAGGTATCCATAGCAACAGAACAAACTTTTGTCACAACATTGCATTGTAGTTACGTGACAGTCAACGTTTCTCAATATGCGTTCTTGTCTGTACTTGTGTTCTTTTGAAACGTCATCAGTTGCGTCAAACGTTCACATCAAGTACAGTTCAAATCCCCATAAAATGTATTCAAAAAATGTATTCTTGCTCCGGCCCCTTTATGTAGGTTTGTAACAGACAGTACATTTATACTGTAAATCATTAGGGGTGTATAACGATACACTCGTGTCACGATTCAATATAAATCACGATACTGAACTCACGATACGATATGCATCGTGATATTTTAAGCCAAAATAAAGATTTAAAAAATGTTTTTTTTTACTTTTTTATAATTATACTTGTTTCGCGGTATCTGACGGTTTATAAAGAATATCTGAAGACTTGAAAGTAAATGCCCACGGCTAGGATTGGATAAGATTTGCATATTTAATGAGCTTCAGCTCCCTCAGTACATGTGGGGATTGGTTTGAAAGCGTCTGGGGAAACGCTCACAGGACTCGCGAAAAACAAACACAATGATTCATGTCTCATCTACCTATGATTGATTGGAATGTTATTTTTGTATTTTGGCCCGCCAGATCTGTGAATAACCGCGACCCGTACACACACACGCGCAAGAAAGGAATGTTATTTCACTATTTAAGATAGCCCGTCGGCAGGCCAGTGATACGTTTGGCCTCTGCGAGCACTGGCGTTACAAGTCTGAGTCTGATCATGAATGAACCAATAACACCTTCTCCAGCCTGTGACAGCGTGCTAAGGTATATAATCAATAGATATCAAATGATCTGTAACAATGCAATACTAACACATATAAAAAAACATGTTTTACTCACATAAGTGTGTTGCACCATTCCTGTCGGATCCAAAATAGAAGGCACAGCATTGTGTTTTAATCTCAATATGCCTGCAAATTCAGTCTCGACCTGTATCTTGTTTACAATCGATTCTGCGGTGAAATGAAGCGAACAAACGCGCAATGTCTTACGCACGTGAGCTGCACGGAAGCAGCTCACGGAAGCAGCCGTTTAGCTCCACGAGTCGGTGGGCGGGCTTGAGGCGGTGTTTCTGCATCCTATTATGTCAGTGGTTGACATATTCTGAGATCTCTCATTTCAGTGTCAATTAAAGCTTTTCTTTGACAAACAAGGACGTTTTCAGCTCTGAAACTTACAGGATATTCTTATATCACGATTAACTTTTATATATCAAATGCTCAAGGGAAAGTTGATTTCTCAATTCATCACCCCTTTAACTAAAATGCAAACTAAAACTCCAATAAACTAAACACACGAAACACAAAGCCAGGGAATACGTAACACTATCAAGAACACAAGACCGAACTTTTGCTTACTTGGTGTTGAGAAACGGCTTTTCAGACTTCTATGATTCTATCCAGTCGGAGGATAATAAACATGTTTGATATTTTGAGCGAATTGTTGTTGTCAACATTTTGTTTTCATTTATTAAGCACTCCTAACAACGAGGTACATTTCTGTGTGAGTTTGTTGTGTCTGGAATGACTTGAAAGTAGTGGTCCTCAGTCATTTAGTGTATGACGCCCAGTTTCTCCTCTGTAACCATTTGCATGTCCTGATTTTGAGTAAAGGCCCTTTCACACCGGATGCATAACAAAAAGCGAAGCATTTCGTGTGCGAATAGTTCGCGTCAAAACCATTCACATCAGCCGCGCCCGCGACACAAATTTGCGACGTCTGTGACGTTTCAGAGCTCCAACATTCCAAAACATTTGCGGCGACAGCTGAGAAAACACGGACACTTCATCATCTAGTGAAGATGAGCTTTTCATTTTTATTTAAAAGACCGAAAAAAAGGATTTGGATTCTTAAAGAACAGAGTCTGAAGGAGTATGCTAATCTTGTACAGGACCTAAAACTTTATCATGGCCGGTTCCGCACTTACTTTCGAATGACCGTGGAACAATTTGAGGAGCTCCTCCAGAGACAGTGGCACCGCATCTGACGAGACAAACACACACTTCAGGAATCGATCGATCCGGAGAAGTTGCGTTTCCAGTTGAGTCACAATGTAAACATTTAAGTGCCACAGTCATACTGACGGAAACACATTCACTTTCCATAGTCGCGGTTTTCTAAAGGTGATGATACATGGGGCAACTTTTTTGAGCAATGTTGCTGGGCAATGTTACAAAGCAATGTTGCTTGGCCGCTTTCCCATTGGGAATGGGCAACAAATTTCTATCTGGATACTTTAGATCGGTCATGGGTCCTGTGTCTTACCTGGTTGCCCGTTGACGGCAACATTGCCTAGTAATATTGTTCAAAAAGTTGCCCTGTGTATCATCACCATTAGGTTTAGAAAAAAATCTACGAGTTTTAACACAAAAGGTTAATGCTATCGTTGTCTGTAGCGTACAGTGGGCAAACACAGCTCAGGTTGGAACTTGCCAGCATCTCCTGAGTTCTTTTCAACAGATCAACTGCTTCCTCAGCTGTAGGCACTGATTTCAGGCCATCATCAACATAAAAGTCACGCTCCACGAAGGCTATTGCATCTTTTCCAAACTCAAGTTCTCCATGTTGAGCTGCACGATGAAGTCCATAGATTGCTACCGCAGGAGAGGGACTATTCCCAAAAACATGGACTTTCATCCTATACTCTGTGACATCATTAACCACAAGAAGCGGAGAACGTTGCTATGATCCAATCTCACCACAAAGCTATGGAACATCTGTTCTATGTCAGCAGTAAATGCTACTGTCTCTTTTCGGAAATGCACCAAAACGCCCAGCAAGGAGTTATTTAGGTCAGGTCCTGAGAGAAGAGCTTGATTCAAAGAAAGACCTTTGTACTGTGCACTAGAGTCAAAAACAACTCTGATCTGTCCTGGCTTGCAAGGGTGATAGAAACCGAAAATAGGCAAGTACCATACTTCCTCATTTTCCTTCACAGGTGGAGCTAACTCCGCATGACCTGTATCGAAAATCCTTTGCATGAATCCAATGAAATGTTCCTGCATTTGAGGCTTCTTCTTTAATGTCTGATGCAGTGACAGGAGACGTTTCATACTCTGGTCCCTATTGTTGGGTAGCTGTTGGCGCGGTATTCGGAAAGGAAGAGGTGCCATCCAGCTGTTAGAGCTGTCAATGAACATTTCCCTGTCCATCAGTTTCATGAATGCTCGATCTTCAATTGAAAGGGCTACCTTTTCGTCGTCTTGTGTCTGTATGAAGATAGTGTTACCCAGCAAGTTCTCAGGGCAGGTGGATGGGTAGAAATGACAGCCATGTGAAGAAATGGCAGGATCTTTGCTGCTTAGCTTCTCTTTCACTTGTATATGATTAGGACATGGCTCACATACGCTCAGACGTCCATTGAACAGTATATTTGTGCGAAACACGTCAACTGTGCTAGGTTTATGTGCTGACCCTAAGCAGACATTTCCTACAATCACCCAGCCAAAGTCGAGTTTTTGGGCATATGGTGCCTTGTTCAAACCATTGAGCGGTTTCCTCAATTTGTGGACTTGAATGATGTCTCTCCCCAAGAGCAGCATTATCTGAGCACATGGATCTATCTCTGGTATTTCATGAGCGATAGATTTCAAGTGGGAAAACTGGTGTGCGATGTTAGGAGATGGGATCTCAGAATGGTCATCAGGCATGTAATTACACTCTATAAGTGTTGGGAGTGACACACGAGTCTTTCCATCCATAGATACAGCTTGAAACCCAGTGGCTCTTCTTCCTGAAGCTTCTGTCACCCCAGCACAAGTTCGAAGAGTGTATGGATGCTCTGTTCCTTTTACTTTGAATAGATAAAAAAAACTCAGGTCTAGCTAGAGATCTATTACTTTGCTCGTCTAGCACTGCGTACATCTTCACCATAGTCTCTGGATGACCCTCAGAACATACTCCTATCAAGCATATCTTAGAACATCATTTGGGTATTGGACTGTGAAGTGGACCAGGATGAAGTGCGGACACATGCCTATCACTCTCACATTCATTGCATTTGATTACTGCCTTGCAGTTCTTTGCTAAGTGAACCGTCGAAGCACAGCACTTATAGCACACACCATTTCCTCTAAGCGGTGCTTGCCTTTCTTCTAGAGTCTTAGCTCTGAACCCACATCAACGTCTCAGAGGATGAGGTTTGTTTTTGTGTATAGGACACTGCTTTTCTACATCAATAGGCTCATTAACGGAACAACTTGTGGGAAGAAATCCGTTTGACGATGCCACACCGGTCTTGTGGGTAGACACAGCAATCATTCTTTGCATTTGCCTTTTAGCGAATGGTTCTGCTTTGATCTGGATTGTGCTTACTGTGCTAATACTAAAACTAGGATCATTATGAGCACGTGCTTCCTGACAGACAAAGTCAGTAAGAAAGGAGAATGGAGGGAAGGTAACATTGTGCTTCCTTTTGTACTCAGAACCCTGATATATCCATTTTTCTTGCAGGTGATAAGGCTGCTTCTCCACAATAGGACAGACCCCTCTGGAGGTGTCCAGATAAGAAAGTCCTTTCAAGTAGCCTTCAGTTTTAGCAGACTGAATCTCGCATAGCAGATCTCCGAGCTCTTGTAATTTCAGAGGATCTTGTTTATTGATTTTTGGAAATTTCTCGATTTTGTCAAAAAGTGCTTTCTCAACCACCTCAGGGGATCCATACATCTCCTCTATACAATCCCAAGCCATTTTAAGCCTGATGCGCCTCACATATTCCGATGACTGATTGCCTAGCCACTTAATCAGTAAATCCAACTGTTCGCTGGAAGTGAGTTTGAGCCCGCTGGTGGCATTAAAGAAAGATTTCCAAGCCCAGTAGTTTTCTGGGTGGTCGTCAAATTTTGTGAGCCCCGTATTAATGAGCTCACGACGGGCAAGAAACCTTGCTAAATCACTCATTTCAGCTCCTCCGTGGGAAGGTGACTGCACAGGAGCGCTGGTATTGTAAGTCTGTGCGAGGGGGCAGTAATAAACTGGGCTGTATGTGGCTGACTGAGGGTTTTCAATCATTACAGCGGTAGGCTTTGAAACTGAATCATTGTCCCGTTTAACACAATCAGGCGGCACACTCCTTGGAAAGCTTTCAGTCCACTGATTGTTCTCACTTCCGTAAAGATTAGATTAGATTCAACTTTATTGTCATTACACAAGTACAAGTACAAGGCAACGAAATGCAGTAGGTGTATAAAATCAACATGTGGGGTAGTCAAACTTATTTCCTCAGGTGGAACAACATTGGAGTGATTTGAGTGCTGCTCCACATAATCACTGGTGCGCTGCATAGGGTCTATGGGAGGAGCGATCTGGCTATGTGAATGATAACTGCCTTCATCCATGCTCTCTACAGCCTCCTCTAATATTCTTGCCTCAGCCATAGCAGCAGCAGCCTCCTTTTCATGTTCTAGTGCTGTAAGACTACCTTCCATGCGAACTTTCTCTACTTTCATTTCAGTTTTTTTCTTGACATAATATGCACGTGTACGCTCTGCCTCAGCTCTAGCCCGTGCTTTTGCTGCAGCCATGCTAGCCAATGTTCTACTAGACCTTTTAGATGATGTTGTTGAGCGCGTAACAACAGATCTAGTTTCCAATATCTTCTCAGTCTCTGATGTTCTCTCACCCTCCATGATATATAATGCATAAATAGTACCTCTCCGCCGAGGACCGGAACGATAGAGAAGAATGAGATGTGAGGAGAGGTTTCACTTGAGAGCAGACTCTGTAGCTTGAGGAGATTCTGTCTTTCCGCTGGATTGAAGAGGCTTCGTCTTTTCACTATTCTGTCCCTGCTGCAAATAGGTTGCACCTCGACAGATAGCTAAACAGGATGAGGGTTGAAGAAAAAGTCGAAACCAAAGAAGTTGCTTTTCGGTGTTTTACTTTGAAATCTTCAGTCCCACAACGTCAATTTTGTGAAACTATAATGCAAACACAAAACGTACATTAAGTATGAATAAAAGTACATTTTAATAAAGAAAAACAATCTAGCCTTAATATATGAAAGAAAGATAACGATAATCATCTTAGATAAATGTACAGCAAATGGGTTGTCAAATGCCATGAAATACTATTTTAACATAGATGATATTAAATGAACAAACTTACAGACGATGGCCTCTTTGGCATGAAATAACAGAAGAATATAACTTTTATCCGAGAGACATCTGCTGCTGCATCACTACTGTTGTGAAGTGAAAACTAAGATGGCCGCCACGACCTCTAACCTAAGTCACATGCATCTTAACCAATGAATTAAAATCTAAATTAAATGACTATATAAATAGTCAGAACAGTTACAGTGATAACAAAACACAATCTGTTCAAATCAAAAGAAGCCATAAACAAAAATTGTCATGAAGAAAAATGTTGACTGAAAAATGACTGAACTCATCACTGACTAAAACTATTAATAAATAATATTCACCAACATTACTTTCTTGCCACAGATCAGGCATTCTGAATTTTGTTTTTTTGAATACATTCTAGGGGGAAAAAAGTTTAGACGCACACAGATATAAAAAATCAGCATATGAATCTCAACAATGGTGACATCCTTAATGCTGCAATGCATGCTGGGAGCCATGAGTTTTATACTGTGGTGGCTTAGTAGGGTTGGGGCTAAACTCTGCAGGACATCAGCTCTCTAGGACCGAACTTGCCTACCCCTGACTTAGAGGTACAAAAATGTACCCTTAAGGGTACAGCCCCAGTGACAAGCCATTGTACCCCTAAAGGTACAGTTATGTACTTTATTTTCTGAGAGTGTACCTGGCAAAGGTTAAAGTTGATTGAATAGCTAGTGACATCAACTGGACATTTCGTCACCTTTGTTTCCTTGTATTGGTTAAAGCCTTTTCTGTTGCCGCTAGTTAAAAAAAAAAAAAAAAAAAAAAAAATCGACATCAAAGCGGAAAAAATAAACATAGTTTTTTCGCCACAGCACATTCGCGTTCGGTGTGGAAGCACTCATTACACAAACAGCTGATCCAAAAATAAAACCATTGCGTGAATTATTCGCGTGTCAAAATCGCATCCAGTGTGAAAGGACCTTTAGATGCATTACTGGGTCAACATATTTTATTGATCCTGGAAGAACATTTCTGGCCAAAAATTTAATCCTAACCATATCCCGACCCCTGAACCTAACCCTACCCATAAGTTATCCCTAAAATCTGATGAAAATGATAGGTGAATAACACTGATGTAGAAGCACCAAACCCTGGTTGTAAGCCTAAACTTGACATAAAACTGTACACTTGTCTCAAATCTGATTAGAATGTTGTTCCAGGGTTAACAAAGATGCTGATCCAGAAACATGTTCTGCGTAACCATTGTTTTATAAGTTGCGTCATATTCCAGCCTTTAGTTAATAATGATAACGGCACCAAAACATTTACATTTACATTTATGCATTTAGCAGACGCTTTTATCCAAAGCGACTTACAACTTGGGGGTACATGAAGCGATAGGTCATGAAGAGTCGAGAAGCACAATAAGAGCCTGAAATCCTGAGACTGTGTACATTGCTCAGTGTAGCACAGGCTAGAGTAGGGAGGGAAGAAGGAAGAGAAAGAGGAAAGGAAAGTTTTTTTATTTTATTTATTTATTTTTAATTTTTTTATGAGGTTAAGTGCTCACGGAAGAGCTGAGTTTTAAGTTGACTTTTGAATGATGTCAATGATTCTGCGTTTCGGATGGTGTTGGGAAGATCATTCCACCAGCTGGGAACGTTGAATGAAAATGTTCTGGAAAGGGATTTTTTCCCCCTCTGTGATGGTACCACAAGCCGTCGTTCCTTTGCTGAGCGAAGGCTTCTGGTGGGGGTGTGGATTTGTAGAATGGAGTCAAAGTAAGCAGGAGCAGAGCGCGTGGTGGCTCTGTATGCAAGCATCAGCGCCTTAAACTTGATGCAAGCAGCGAGTGGTAGCCAGTGCAAGGAGATGAAGAGAGGTGTGACGTGGGTCCTTTTGGGCTCGTTGAAGACAAGACGTGCTGCTGCATTCTGGATCATTCGAAGTGTTTGGATCGCACAAGAGGGGAGTCCAGCCAGAAGCGCATTGCAGAAGTCAAGTCTAGAAATAACCAGGGCCTGGACAAGAAGCTGTGTTGCGTGCTCTGTTAGGAACGGTCTAATCTTCCTGATGTTGTGGAGCGCAAACCGGCATGAGCGAGCTGTCTTAGAAATGTGTTCTCTGAAGGACAACTGGTCATCAAATGTTACTCCAAGATATCTGACTGACTTTGATGGGGAAATCAAGGATGTACCTAACTGGATGGTGAAGTCATGTTGTATGGTGGGACTGGCGGGGAAGACAAGAAACTCAGTCTTTGCCAGGTTGAGCTGCAGGTGATGATTTCTCATCCATGCAGAGATGTCAGCCAGACAGCTGGAGATTCGTGCAGCTACTGTGAGGTCATCTGGGTGAAATGAAAGGTAGAGCTGAGTGTCATCAGCATAGCAGTGGTATGAGAAGCCATGTGCCTGAATGATGGGTCCCAATGAAGTAGTGTAGATGGATAAGAGGAGAGGACCAAGCACTGAGCCCTGGGGAACCCCAGTGGTCAGTGGATGTGCTCGGGATTCCTCTCCTCTCCAGGCAACCTTGATAGACCTACCTGTGAGATAGGACTCAAACCAAAGGAGTGGAGTCCCTGTGATGCCGAGTGATGAGAGGGTGGACAGAAGAATCTGATGATTGACCGTGTAAAAGGCCGCAGATAGATCGAGCAGGACGAGGACTGATGATTTGGAGAATCATCTCCAAAACACTATCCTAAAATCCTAAATCCTAAAAAACTGACAGAAATGTCTTTAAACACACTGTGCCATTCACTACTTGCAGTGGATGGACCAACAAAGAAATATTATTTAATGCAATCCGAAATTCAGTCCTTTCAGACAGGTGTTTATGATCTCACAAGAGAGAACATGAGCTTTCATCGAAACAAAGCTCAAAAATTACTTGATTTCATCAGATGAGAGATGGAAAACCCTGTGGTTTCCTCTGTCTTCCTCTGGTGGTTGTGGATGATTTGTCTGATCTGTCTGTATCCACACCGCAGTAGTTGGTCTTTTGTCTATTCAATCCCAGTTAAACGCCTCTTTTTTGTGGCTCCCAGCTGTCAGGAAGATTGTTCATATTTTTCTGTATTGATCAATGGACTCCCACCCTCGTAAAAAACACACAAAATTACTGCTTTTTCCCACTAAAAGAGTGTAAAAGTATAGAAAAAAGCTGCCAAAAAAAAGAAAACCGCATGAGGTGATTACAGCTTCTACTTATTTTGTAAGAAAAGCATTTCCATCTCCCAGTCTGGGCACTTGTTTGAATAAAGAGGAGAAGCAAATTTTATTTAATGGCTCGTCTCTCACATCTTTCATCAAAAAGACTATCAGACATTTAATCATGTCGTAATGGTGATGGCCTACATTTACAGACCCTGTAATACGTCTGGAGTCATGTTAACAACACATTAACATTCATCATCTGCATCATTAATGCAGAAATCTGTGAAAACTTTGTCTCTGATGTTTCTAAAATTGAATTGGAGAAATACAACTGACAGAAAAACACACACACGTGAACTTTAAAAGTATTGTTCTTGTCGTTTCGTCTTGTACGAGTTTGGTGAGATACATTTTAATTAATTTTGGTTCAAAAACTGCAATAACAACATTAACAGAGCAAAAATAAGCCTGTGGAAAAATTTTATTCGTGAAAGGTTTCCTTTTAATTTCTCAGAAGACTTAAAGGGGTCATTCACTAAGAAATCCAATTTTCTTCAATTTTCCTTGAATGACATAAGACGTCATCATAAGAATATCCTGTAAGTTTTAGAACTGAAAACTTGTTAAAGCCTTGTTGAAACAGATTTTATTGTAACCAAGCCCAGAGAACGACTAGTTGCGGAACGTGCCTATAGATGGTGAAAGACCGCCTCTGCAGAAGAAGCTCTTCTTCATCATCACATATTTGGCCCCGCCCACTGGCGTGTTAGTGAGATGATGAGGAGACAAGAGCAATACAGGATCACTGGACTAAAAATAGCATTAAAGGATCCTAATGCTAGGAATGTGCTTATTTATTTTCAACAATTTTCAACATGTCTGTGATCGGCTACAATGCTCATCCCTGCAACCTTTCATGCTACAATCTAAATATAATGCTACACTCTAAAAAATGCTGGGTTAAAAATAACCCAAGTTTGGCTTTAACCCAGCAATTGGGTTGTTTTAACCCAGCGATTGGGTTGTTTTAAGCAAACATTTAACCAAACCGCTGGGTTAAAACAACCCAATTGCTGGGTTAGTCCATTTTCAACCCAACTTGGGTTATTTTTAACCCTGCATTTTTTAGAGTGTATAATCAAGACTTTTCACGATTAGTAAACCTCAAGAACTATAATAATACAAATGTTCAAAAAGTTTTTGAAAGAGCTCCACATGTAATACTAGCTATTTCATATGCAAAGATGTTAGACAATCACAGCAGTGGGCGTTTACGCTGAAGTCTCACAGCAGCCAATCACGGCAGTGGGCGTTTACACTGAAGTCTCACAGCAGCCAATCACAGCAGTGGGCGTTTACACTGAAGTCTCACAGCTGCCAATCACAGCAGTGGGTGTTTAAACTGAAGTCTCACAGCAGCCAATCACAGCAGTGGGCATTTACACTGAAGTCTCACAGCTGCCAATCACAGCAGTGGGCTTTTACACTGAAGTCTCACAGCTGCCAATCACAGCAGTGGGTGTTTAAACTGAAGTCTCACAGCAGCCAATCACAGCAGTGGGCGTTTACACTGAAGTCTCACAGCAGCCAATCACAGCAGTGGGCGTTTACACTGAAGTCTCACAGCTGCCAATCACAGCAGTGGGCATTTACACTGAAGTCTCACAGCTGCCAATCACAGCAGTGGGCATTTACACTGAAGTCTCACAGCTGCCAATCACAGCAGTGGGCGTTTACACTGAAGTCTCACAGCAGCCAATCACAGCAGTGGGCGTTTACACTGAAGTCTCACAGCAGCCAATCACAGCAGTGGGCGTTTACACTGAAGTCTCACAGCAGCCAATCACAGCAGTGGGCGTTTACACTGAAGTCTCACAGCAGCCAATCACAGCAGTGGGCGTTTACACTGAAGTCTCACAGCAGCCACACCCCTTCAAACTGAGCATTCAAATCAGGGTAGGAAAATGCCTTTTATTTCTAAATTATGACAATTTTTGATGTAAAAATAATACTAAGATTATAAGTGCACCCCAGAAAACATTACAAAACAAAGCAGTTCATGACCCCATGATGAGTTTTCTGTTGGGTCTCATTTTAATACAAACTTTGTCTCCCCTTCGGGCAAACAAAATAGAAACAATATTTGACTTACAGAGAGCTAAAATTAATATAGATAGCAGATCAGATCATTTGATTGTCAAATAATTCTATGAGAAATGTTTGAGTTCATATTTAGATCTCTGACTTTTGATTGAGACTTTAGTATCTTAGCAAACCTGCAAAGTTGCTGAGATCTGTTCTGAAACTCTAGAGGAGACACTTGTGAAATTACTGGGATCTTTATCGCAGGAGACCATTTTTACTACTCATAATCTCACAATTGAGACATAAAAGTCAACATGAAATTGAAACTGACATTTTACTTTATATTCCCAATGAATATAAAGTCCTTCCCGTCACATTTATCTCATTTTAATTGGAAATGAGCCAGAAGGGAACATTCATGTTGACTTTAGCTAGATCTCATTTGTGATTTTTCATCCCTAAGAGTTATGAGCAAACTTACACAGGCAGATAAACTAGCCGTGCATTGCGTCTGTTTGCTGACAGTCCGCGTGAGTGACCTAGAGAAGCTGGCCACGCATTGATTTTTCATCAGGGCCTTCAAGGTTCAGGCTCCAGGAAGAAGAGAACAAGAAAACATTTACAGACACAATCCATCAGACACGAGTAAAGGCTGACGCACACACCAACACCAACACCAGACGACACCACATGAATGCCAGCCACATCACAAGAGAAAAGGGCAAATTCATAGCTGTTTGTGAATGTAAAAGGTCTGTTTTAAAGATAAAAGTACATGACAAAGAAAGTTATTGTCTCCTAAAAGAAAAGAAAAAATTATTCTGAACTGCTGAAACAAGTCATCAGTAATTCCAGTCTCATGTCCTATTACAAACTTACGAGCCTCCAGAGCTGAAATTCGGATATGGTAATGGACATTTTGTTTTCAGACAAGCACTGTAAGCCATGGACCAATCACAACAGACTGGGCCATCTGACCAATCAGAGCAGAGTAGACCAATCACAGCTGACTGGGACATCTGGCAGAGCAGAGTAGACCAATCACAGCTGACTGGGACATCTGGCAGAGCAGAGTAGACCAATCCCAACAGACTGGGACATCTGGCAGAGCAGAGTAGACCAATCCCAACAGACTGGGACATCTGGCAGAGCAGAGTAGACCAATCCCAACAGACTGGGACATCTGGCAGAGCAGAGTAGACCAATCCCAACAGACTGGGCCATCTGACCAATCAGAGCAGAGCAGACCAATCACAGCAGACTGGGCTGTCTGACCAATCAGAGCAGAGTATACCAATCACAGCAGACTGGGACATCTGGCAGAGCAGAGTAGACCAATCACAACAGATTGGGACATCTGGCAGAGCAGAGTAGACCAATCACAACAGACTGGGCAATCTGACCAATCAGAGCAGAGTAGACCAATCACAACAGACTGGGCCATCTGACCAATCAGAGCAGAGTAGACCAATAACAGCAGACTGGGCCATCTGACCAATCAGAGCAGAGTAGACCAATCACAGCAGACGGACCATCTGACCAATCAGAGCAGAGCAGAGCAGAGCAGACCAAATCACAACAGACTGGGCTGTCTGACCAATCAGAGCAGAGTATACCAATCACAGCTGACTGGGACATCTGGCAGAGCAGAGTAGACCAATCACAACAGATTGGGACATCTGGCAGAGCAGAGTAGACCAATCACAACAGACTGGGCCATCTGACCAATCAGAGCAGAGTAGACCAATCACAGCAGACTGGGCCATCTGACCAATCAGAGCAGAGCAGACCAATCACAGCAGATGGACCATCTGACCAATCAGAGCAGAGTAGACCAATCACAACAGCCTGGGCCATCTGACCAATCAGAGCAGAGCAGACCAATCACAGCAGACGGACCATCTGACCAATCAGAGCAGAGCAGAGCAGAGCAGACCAAATCACAGCAGACGGGGCCATCTGACCAATCAGAGCAGAGTAGACCAATCACAGCAGACTGGGCCATCTGACCAATCAGAGCAGAGTAGACCAATCACAACAGACTGGGCCATCTGACCAATCAGAGCAGAGTAGACCAATCACAACAGACTGGGCCATCTGACCAGAGCAGACCAATCAGAGCAGGGTAGGCTCATGGAAAGGAGGGGTTTAGAGAGACTGAATCTTCGAACAAACCATTTTCAGACTCTTTATGAAATGAGGTGATGTGCAAATGTATATTATGAGAAAATGTAAACCTATTGTAGGAGACTCGAAAACAACATTCGAAACCTTGAATTTCAAGGAAAAATCTGTTAACATTTACTCATCCTCACTTCTATAATGTGATTGAAATTGGATATATATTTATCGGGAAAGGACTTTATATTCATTGGGAATTAGTCAAAAATAGTGCACTGGAACTACTGGATGAGAACGAAACTTGAACTGAGTTGAGCTGAATGATGACACTATTGTCCTCTGCAGATCTGCTTTACAGCTGAATCGACTCTGTTCACAATTGATGCATTTTGAAACAACACTTATTGAACTAAACTGAATCAACATGGTACCAACTCGAGCTGAATAACAACACTTATCTTCTGTAGAGCTGCTTTATAGCTGAATTGAACTAATTTCATAACTGATAAACTTGCAGTTATTGAACTGGACTGAATTAACACTGACATGAGTTGAATAATGACACTATTGTCTTTATTGAGCTGCTGTATAGAGGAATTTGTGTCATAATTGATGATATTTGCATCATTAATTGTTATTTTCATGTTTACCACTGTGAAATGATCTGTCTATTGTATAAAGTGCTATATAAATCAAGGTGACTTGATAGTGACCCAATCTTCAAAAAACAAACGCCACAACAGTAGTCCATATGACTTGTGCTATATTCTGAGTCATATGACAGCTACACCAAAATGTAAGGTACTATTAATTTACAATCTTCCCCTCCAATGAGCTGGTAACTGGAGAAGCACAGGACCGGATCACTCAATCGGCGTGTTGCACTGAGTACCATTCCATTTTGTACCTGAATGACAGGCTGCTTTTGAATGCATTGTGTGGATATGAACACATGCCCCTGTGCACATGAGGTCAAATGCAAGGAAAATAGCCTTTGCAAGGTACAGAAGCATTCATGTAAACAGACCTGGCTCCAAATTTATGGAATCTGAAAGCTACATGACATTGTTTTAATTTGATCATATTTATAATGTTTAACCTCTGTGCACGTTGTTTGATATCCTATTGAAATTGGTATTGAAAATCGTGATTTTACTGGTTCAGTTTTGAGTCATTTTGGCATTGTAAACCCAGCTATTATTCTGGCAAACAAGCGTTCTTTCAGCAACGTTAATAGACCTTTCTGACAACTTCCGTATTTATGAAATACGCAATTGTCGTGGTAATCTTCTTCCTCACCGGGCAGCAGTGTTGCCAAGTCTGTGGTTTTCCTGCGGAATTGGACTACTTAAACACTGCTGCCGTGGGCTATTTTTCATGTCCGCAACCCTGCCAAAAGGACACATTTTACCCCCCAAATGTGATTTTTTTTATCCATAGACTGTAAAAAATATGGACGTAGTGTCCGTGACGTCACCCATAGGATTCTGAAGAGCAGTTTTGAAGCATAAAGTAGGGACGAGCTGGCCGTTGCCATCTTGGCAGCGCATCACTCCCGGATAACAGAAAATGGGCAAAGAGGCGGGACATGGGCGGAGCTGAGGTGACATGATGATTAACAGACAGCAGATAAATGGCAATCCACCTGTCACTCAAAGTGGCCATGCCCTTAATTATGCAGAACTTTAAGGCTTTATATAATGTAAACGAATGAGTTATAAAAAAAATTCACCCCCTCACAGTTGTCATGAAGGGCAAAATTAGCCATATAGACCAAAACCCCAATGTGTGCCAGGCTGTAAACATGTTTTTTACTGCTGTAAAGTTGGGCATTTTATCATGGAGCTCAATGAGATTCTGCTTGTCAGCCTGTCTCAATGCAATTCATGGACTGGCCGCTGGACTTCAAGAGAAATGACGGGCGGTTGCCGCTTGTTTTTACCGGAGAAACCAGCCATATTTGTCGTTTCATCCGGTCCCTGTTTATATTAAAGTTTGACGGAAATGGATTCAGGCTATCCGGCGGAATGAGAGATGTGTGTGTGTGTGTGTGTGTGTGTGTGTGTATACTCTAACATGATCAAATTAAGCAAAATTCACATTTGCAAAATGCTTCCATACATATTGTGAATATATTTTGCTTTAAAATATATAACCGTGATGTTAATCAACATTATTTTTTATTATATTTTGTTCATTTTCAGTGCAATGCCTCCTCTAAAAAAATGTTGTAAACATATTATGGTAACACTTATTAGTTAGGTTGTATTAGTTAGCATTAGTTAATGCATTAGTTAACATGAACTAACCATAAACAACACATCTGATCAGCATTAGTTCATCTTTGTTAACGTTATTTCACAAAAATACAGCTGTTCATGGTTTGCTCATGTTAGTTCACACTGCATTAACTAATGTTAACAAGATTTGAATAATGCATTAGTAAATGTTGAGATTAACATGAACAAAGATAAATAAATGCTTTATAAATGCAGTTCATTATTAGTTCATGTTAACTAATGAACCTTATTGTAAAGTGTTACCATTATTATTATAGATTGTCGTTTAAAATAAAAATATATCTATAATTGTATTTTAATAAAAGTATTGTGTGCACACTGCGTGATGCTTAAACTATTTTGAACTGTATCCAAATCTCGGACAAACAAGATATCAAGGAAGACGTGTCATGTAACGCTGATTCTTTATAGCTACGTAATCTTCTGTAAATAAGCCTCATTGTTCATTTCCATCAAATGTAATATTTGGCAAATCTGTTAACGTAGACTTGTGTAGACTCTCTGATCCATTTTCTCTTGCCCGGGTATGTTTTTCTGATGTGTTGACGCTTGACAGGAACTCGGGTTTCGCAACGATTACGTATTTCCGTTTTTTGTGAGAAAGATCTAGAATGTTCGTTCAAAGTTACCTGGCCTTTAATCACATTCTCATAACCGTAGCACATTATACATCATTCATGCAATTGTTTTCTGAAACATTTCAATTGGACATTCATCAAACATTTTTTAAATGTTCCTACTTGTTTCAGAATGTTTAGAGAACATTAATTTTGCAAAACAATAAAGGGAATGTTAAAGCAGCACTAGGTAACTTTTCAACCTTCATAATATATTTTCAAGACTCTTGTGATGATACATCGACTTACAATAGGTTGAATGACACGTCTGCCATAGCCTGACGGGGTCTGTATCGTTTTTAATCGTACTTTTAAACTTCGACTTTTCGGGTAGTAACCCGAGAAAAAAAAAGAACTATAAAATTCGACTGCTTAACGGCATATACGTCACTTCCACCATCACCCCCACTTCCTTAAATTCGGACGTGCGAGCCCAACTATCCTTTGTTTGCCGGATGTTATAGTCATGGCCGAGGCAGCACAGAAAAAGAAGAAAGCAAAGGTTTTGTCGGAGGAATGCAAAAAGAGGAAACGAGAAAGTGATCGTATTAAAGTATTATATTTGTTTATTTGTCTTGCCTCAAGCTATAATGCAAATCGATTTTTCAAATTTGAAGATTCATCTATGGTAGCTTGATATTATATTGACGATATATGGTTATTACCTACCACTCAAACATTGAATTGAAGTATCATATAGATTCTGTAAAACGGTAACCAATAGACTAGTCTACTATAATGACGCTGGCTTGTAAACGTGAGCATCGCGATCATTTGGCGTTTGAAAAAAAAATAAAACCCATGAAATGATATTCATATGACATGCTGAAACATATGCCACTGTACCTGGGATGAAGACATTTCACACGCGGCGCAAGCAGAACACCTGCATGTAGGGGCGTAGTTTATGGGGGGGAGGTAACCCCCTCAATATTCAAATCCATCAGTTACAACCCCCCCAATATTTCACATGAAAATCCCAATAGAGCAAATAAAAAATATGTAGAATTTGTTTATTTTGTAACAATAATTTTGTTCCTTATCAAATATGAGTTTGTCATAATAAATCAGACAAAAAATACTCCCCTTCCATTGAAACGATTGGTAACGCCCAACCAAAGAGTCGCACTTTCACCAAAACAACGCGAGTGGTGTTTGAATGGGAGAGCACACGGGTAACGTTAGCGCCAAAAATGAAGAGAAGCGCTGCACAGCGGACTATTAACTGCTGGTCAGAGAGGGATGCAAAAAAAACCATGTACTGAGAATGAGGTATGAGAATATTGTGTAATAGCTAAGTACACACCACATATATTTTAGCTAGCTAATCCATTGCAATGTATTTAGCTATAACTATCAGTATAACAAGTTACCAAAGCAGCGTCTGTTTTGCTAGTTCATTTTTCAATAGTGTCTGTAATTATCAATGATTTACAGTTGTTCAAGAGTTGTTCAAAAATTAAAATGCATTAAGGTGGAATGTAAAAATCTTAACCCCCACCCCCATCCTACCCAAAAGTGTGTCATATACACGCCATAAAGTGCATATCATATGCACGCAAAAATTTTGCCGTATACATTCCACGAGATTGCACACTCGTACTATTGATAGGCATTGTCATGAGATCGTGTTGGAGCGATAGAGCGATAGAGCGACCAAATCAAACCTTGCCTGCATGTGAACTCCTCCTGCAGTGTACTTTTTGTATTGTAAGTAATGCATTACAATATTGCATATTGACAACAGCGCTCTTTTAGTAAAAAGAAAAAAAGCTAGCAGCCGACGGCGTCTTTTGTTGCAATAACAACAGCTGCAACAAGAGTGCTGTGTGGTGAAGAGATTCAAATTGTCGAGAAAGAGAAAGTTGGCTTTTGCTTTGGCTTTTGAAGTTAACGGGGAGGAGAATTTGGGTTCACAGCGACGTTTGTGGGTCCGCGACATTATACGGGGAAGAAAATAGTACGGTGCTTAATAATAATAATAATAATAATAATAATGAGTTTATTTTATATAGCGCCTTTCTCAAACCCAAGGTCGCTTAACATAGCAGAAGGAAGCATAGCAACAAACAGACAAACAAAATAATATCAATAACAATACAACAAAACAAGCTGTGTATGGAGCTATGTGTTGGGTGTAGAAGAGAAGTGATCATTAAACAAAAAGGTCTTGAGTTGTGCTTTGAAGAGGGGAAGAGATGGACAGTCACGAAGAGGTTGGGGGAGGGAGTTCCAGAATTTGGGGGCCAAGGCACTAAAGGACCTGCCACCCAGAGTGGAGAGTCTGGTACGGGGGATGACTAGGCGGTTTTGATCAGAGGATCTGAGTGAGCGGGAGGGAGTATAAGGGGTCAAGAGGTCGCAGATGTATGGGGGAGCAAGGTTGTGGAGTGCTTTGAAAGTGAGTAGTAGTACTTTGTATTTAATCTGAGACCGAACTGGTAGCCAATGAAGTTGATGGAGAATGGGGGTGATGTGTGCCGATCGTTTGGTATGGGTGAGGAGCCTGGCTGCAGAGTTTTGAATGTATTGTAATCTTTGAAGGGATTTAGAGGGGAGACCAAGGAAGAGTGAGTTGCAGTAATCTAGACGGGACATAATGAATGAGTGGACCAAAGTCTGTGCATCACTAACAGAGAGGAAGGTGCGGAGGCGGGCAATGTTGCGGAGGTGAAAGAAGGCAGTCTTAGTGAGTGATTTGATATGGTGGTCAAAAGTGAGGGTTGAATCAAGGTGAATGCCAAGGTTTTTGACAACCGGGGTGGAGTGGAAAAGTGAACCATCAATGTTAAGAGTGACAGTTTGAGGTTTGGAGAGAATGCTTTTGGGGCCAATCAGCAGAATTTCTGTTTTATCTGTATTGAGTTTGAGAAAGTTGTTATGCATCCAGGATTTTAAATCAGAAAGGCAGTCAGTGAGGGAGCGTGGTGGGGGGTCAGAGGGAGAGGTAGTGGTAAGATAGAGTTGAATGTCATCTGCATAGCAGTGGAAATTTAGACCGTGTCTGCGGATGATCTGGCCAAGAGGGAGGATGTATATGAGAAAGAGGAGGGGCCCAAGAACAGAACCCTGGGGGACACCACGAGTGACTGGAGACTTGGTAGACTGATGTGGACCAAGTGTGACAAACTGTTTTCTGTTAGTGAGGTATGACTGAAACCAATTGAGGGCTGTGCCAGAAACACCAATAGCAGACAGACGGGAGATTAGAACACTGTGGTTGATGGTATCAAAAGCAGTACTAAGGTCAAGGAGGATGAGAATGTTAAATGAACCAGAGTCAGCGGTCAGGAGGAGGTCGTTAACTATGCGTATTAGGGCAGTCTCTGTACTGTGACATGAACAGAAGCCTGATTGAAAAGGGTCATACAGGTCGTGGTTGTTAAGAAAGGTGTGTAATTGTGACGCCACCACTCTTTCCAGTACCTTGGCCAAGAAGGGTAGGTTGGAGATAGGGCGGTAGTTTGACAGTGATGTTGGGTCGGAATCAGGTTTTTTGAGAATGGGTGTAACTGCAGCAGTCTTGAGAGCAGCAGGCACAACACCAGAGTTGAGGCAGGTATTTACAATCAGTGTAATGGGTTTAGAATGTGGCACAGGCCTTAAGTAGAGGGGTGGGGACAGGGTCAAGCTGACATGATGAGGAATTTGACTTAGTAATGATGTCAGTGATAGTGAGGGAGTCAATAGTGGTGAAATGGGAGAGCTGAGGGCCCATAGAGGGTGGAGAAGAAGAGAGAGTAATAGCAGTGGAGTTGAAGGAGTGGTAAATTTGGCTAATTTTATCTTCAAAGAAGTGTAAGAAGGCCTGGCACTGCTCTGGGGTCTTAGGACAGGCAATGACAAGTGGTTTGAGGAGTTTGTCTACGGTCCTGAATAGAGTTTTTGGCCTGGACATGGAGGAGGTTATAGAGAAGAGTAATAGTTTGAGCGGGCAGCATTGAGGGCATCCCTATATGTCTGAGTATGTTCGGTGTAGAGCATGGAGTGAATTGTAAGGCCAGTTTTCTTATATAGCCGTTCAAGACGGCGGCCAGCGGCTTTTATTTGCCTGAGCTCTGGGGTGAACCAGGGGCATTTGCGGTTTGCTGGTACAAGCCTAGTCCTGACAGGGGCTAAGCTATCAAGCAGGCTGGTCAATGAGCTGGCCGGTGAGTAGCGGCAGACACACACGCACAGCGTTCACTCAACCGGAAACACTAATGGGAGAGAGGCATCCCATAGTCAAGGCTTACAATAATCCAGTCCAGGAGCTCCAGTTGGATAATGCGCGGTTTGCAGCATATTTTAGTTTGAAGACCTGCTACAATTCATTGCTCCGACACTAGCACAATTAGTGGATCTACCGGCACCTTCCCCCTTTTTCTTGTTGTTATGGAAACGAGTCAGGTCTCGCTACTCGCTTGTCATTGGTCAGCTGTCAAAAAGGCGCTTGACGTAGTTTTTATCAGAAAAGTTGAACTTTTTTCAGCTTGAAAAGACGCTCTGAGCTGCAGAAAAAGACGTCAGCGTTAGCTTTTAAAAAAGCGCTCACAACTTTTTTGAAAACACGGTTTACTCCATTGGATTATAATGTAAAACAGACGCTGGCAGCTTCAAAAAAGGCATCAAGTCACCTCATTTCACAGATAGCTGGTTTCTGTATTGTTTCTATAAAAAATGCAGTAAAAAGTGAGTGATGTTTTACTCAAAGTTGAACATTCTTCAACTCTCGGCGACCGGTAAAAAACGCTGAGCGCTTGAGCGGGAAATAGACGCCCAGCGCCTCATTACGCTCATGGCATTTAAAAAATGTGGTGCTTTCATTGAAAACAATTTAGCCACGTGAAAAAGGCTTTGGCAGACACACAGCCTAATTGTGTTACTTTGGTTACTTTTTATGGAAAGTAATGTGTTACATTACTTTTGCATTACTTTTTGTCACCTGGGTTGGGCTTGCTTGTTTGTTTATTAACAACAACAACAACACAAAAATAGTTTGATTTTTGGCAAATGTAAAGGCCAAATTGAATTGCATCAATTCACAGAAATTCAATTTGGCCAACTGAAAAATTTAGATGTGATCGGTCACTTGAAAATTTTCAATTGGAGACATGATTTTTTTTTTTACATTGCTTTTACACCAAAAGCATCAGGCTGCAGGAAATTCAAAGTCTTGCCTGTACAGTAGAGGGCGCAGCCCAAACAAACCTTTCGCCTATGCTGCAATTCTGGACTGCAGAAGAATTAGACGCAGAAGAGGAAGACTCTTACTTCAGGAATAATAACACAAAAATGTAATGTTTATCTAAAGTAATTTTGCTCATTTGTATGGTTTGATTGGACCATCGGAGGTCAGCAACAAAAATATTGGTTAATACATTTATTTGTATTATTTAACATATTTAATTATTGCAGGTTTGCGTAATATTCTGAGCTTAAATTTCACTGATTTCATTTATTTTGAGGATACATGAATCTGTTTTTGTGGAAGTGAGATGAGCAAATGCATGCTCACATTTACTCTAGAACTACAATATTCATAATGTTTATACAAAGCACACAGCGACTTTACTGGTAACACTTTATAATAACTACACACTATGAAGCATTAGTTAAGCATTAGTAAATAGTTAATTCATCATTTATAAAGCATTAATATACATTAATGGGCAGTTTATAAATACAGCTATAAAAGCTTTATTCTTGATTCATAAACATATCTATAATGTGTTTAATAATTGTATTTTCATACTTTATAAATGATCAATTTATCATTTCTAAATTAAGTATTTCATTATTTACAAACCAGTTATTTAGGAATTGTCAGTGGTTCATCAGATCATTTAGAAAGTGTATGATTAATACACTATTTAAATGTACATATATCTTATTATTTAGACATATAGTAATAGTTACACAATGTGTTAATAAATTCTTTATTAACATGTATTCCTACTGTAATTCATGATTAATTCAGGTAGTTATAAAACATTTAGTAGTTGTCAGTTAACTCTTTTTGTGAGCTCATCTAAAGTGAGGACGATTTATGCCTCGTAAAGCTTTTACAAAGGAGATTTAAAGGCTCAGTTCTCTTCTGCACTGCTGTTCTCTAATGTTACTACTGTTTTGACACTGCTAAATATTTTATTATATTATTATTGTTTTATCAAAATTGTATTTTGGCACTCCTGTAATCCAGTGTGATTACATTTTCATTCAGAAATGTTTACACTTTACATTTACATTTATGCATTTGGCAGACGCTTTTATCCAAAGCGACTTACAGTGCACTTATTACAGGGACAATTCCCCTGGAGCAACATGGAGTAAAGTGCCTTGCTCAAGGACACACTGGTGGTGACCGCTGGGATCGAACCAGCAATCTTCTGCGTATCAGTTCCATGGTTTAACCCACTGGACCACCATCTCATCAAACTTTACAGAAAAGTATTTTTATATCAGATTGCAGAGGCTTAGTTTCATTTGACTGCAGTTATGGTTTCTGGCGGTCTACAGGAATACTATTTTATATGACATTGAAGAGGTTTAATTTTAATTTTATATTCTCTCCATTATAGTCTCCATTTTTGCATTTTTAAATAAATATTTATATGTGTTATATTCCTCCTCTGTTGTGTTTGTTTCCTTTTTTATGTTTAGAAGAGAACTGGGCCTTTAAATCTCCTTTGTAAAAGCTTAACGAGGCATAAATCGTCCTCACTTTAGATGAGCTCACAAAAAGAGTTAACTGACAACTACTAAATGTTTTATAACTACCTGAATTAATCATGAATTACAGTAGGAATATATGTTAATAAAGCATTTATTAACACATTGAGTAACTGTTACTATACACTCTAAAAAAAAAAGGTTCTATATGGCACAAAAAATGGTTCTTGGCTCGTAATCATAGGGGAACCTTTTTAAGTGCTATATAGCAGCAATTTTGGTGCTTCAGTGGTTCTTCAGCAGTTCTTCAGAGGTTCTATATAGCACCTTAGTCAAAGAACCGGTGAAGAACCGCTGAAGAACTGCTGAAGAACCACTGAATTAATAATTTACTTACACTTTCTAAATGATCTGATGAACCACTGACAATTCCTAAATAACTAATGTAATACTTAATTTAGAAATGATAAATTGATCATTTATAAAGTATGAAAATACAATTATTAAACACATTATAGATATGTTTATGAATCAAGAATAAAGCATTTATAGCTGTATTTATAAACTGCTTAATGTCCATTAATGCTTTGTAAATGATGAATTAACAATTTACTAATGCTTAACTAATGCTTCATAGTGTGTAGTTATTATAAAGTGTTACCGTTACTTAAAATTATAATCTGTTTACGTAACTCATGTACCCCCAATACTGCCCTTAACGTCTGCATAACCAAGAAAAAAGATTTAAAAACATTTAAAAAACTGGACGTTTTGAAAGTTCAGAGAACATCATTTTCATAACCTAATGGAAAAGTTGGCAAAACGTTCTTAGAACATATTTTTGTTAGCTGGGAAAACTCTCCTGGTACACCACTTCAGTGATGCCCATTAAATGCGAGTCGTAATGATGCAGAATTGTGTATGACCTTGTCAGATGCAATCATTCCTACATTCATCTGCTTAATAGTGAGAAGGCCATGGATACACATTTCATCTCAGCACTGTAATTAAACACAAAGGCTTCTCATTATTCACTGAAAGTCAACACGGCCTGTCTGCTTGCATAATGAATCTATATTTAAAAATGAAGATGGTTGTTTTATCCTGCACAAACTCTTTGTAAAATGATGAGGAAATTACATAAGCTAAATGTAAATGCTTCCATGCACAGGCAAACAATATTTGTTGTTATTGATTGGTTTGTGATAATTTCCTTGATGTTACTGTCCAATGTGTTACTGTCCAATATTCTGCACTGGAAGAGAAACAAATCACAGTTTAGGTAGAATTACAGAGAGCTAAGCAGACGGACAGATCGAGACACTAACAAAAGACAGAAAGTGAGAAATGGATAGTGACTCTGAAAGAGCAGGATATGGACTGACAGATAGTGAGAATCAATGAGAAGAAAAGAAGGAGAGGTGAGAGCAGCCGACTGTGACATATGGAGCTTTTTAGGAAAGAACAAACAGAGGAAATTAAAGATGAGAAGAGAGGAGAGGACAGAAAATACAGAGAGAGAGAGAGAGAGAGAGAGAGAGAGAGAGAGAGAGAGAGAGTTTTGACTTTTAAACACACTTTAATAGCAAAAATAAAAAGTCTTTCCACTCACAGAAAAATCATAAAAAAGCTCAGTTTCCACCAAAATTACCCGGAACAATTTGTACCCGGAACCTTTTTCACAGGAACTTTTTTTCCCCCAGACCTGCTGCTGTCTGCGTTTCCACTGCGGTCTAAAGTACCGAGAAGATTAGGCAAATTAGTTCAGAGACGTGGGATTTAAAATAAGACAACGCATGTTATTATCAGCTATTACGGACATTGACTGTGCGATTGCCGAGACAACACGCGCCATCGGACAGAAAGAGCAAGACTGATATTTACTGAACGCAGAACAAACCTCACAAAAGAAAATGTTGAAATAAAATGCTGCGTGAGCTCAACCAATCAGCATGTTCAGCACCCAAGTCCCACCCCCGAAAGTTCCTGAACTTTGAAAAAGTACCACCTCGTGAGCAGGGCCGTTTGGAGGGGTAAATATTTACCCCGAACTTCATTTAGACCAGGGGTCTCAAACTCGCGGCCCGCGGGCCACTTGCGGCCTGCAGGATGATATTTTGTGGCCCCCTTCTTGACATCAAAGTTTAGTGTTAGTGCGGCCCGCGCGTTGCTCTGAAAAGCACGTTTTTGCTGAGTCGCTGCGTGTGCTGCGCTTGCCGCGCTTGCTGCCTTCTTTGTGTGTGTGTGTTTGTGTGAGTTTGAGAGAGAGAGAGTTGGCTCGCCCCTCCCTCATGCAGTATAATTGGTTGACAACGCGTGATTGACAGGAACAGACGAACGAATCTGATCAGACAGTTGAAACGAATGTGGTCTAACAGCGCTAGTCAATGTCAAAATGATTGAGATGGCCAATCAAATCAGAGTATGCAGGGTTTACGTTCTCTTTTGGCTTGTGCACAGTGCACAGTCTTCACACACAGATGAGAGCGTCAATCTATCGCTTCATGCCGATGCTGAGAGAGACTCTATTCTTTCCGGTGAAATCACAAAACAAAATGCAAACGTGTCCATGGTATTAATATACAAGCATTGATGAACATCTTTGATTTTAATGAAGAAAAACTACATGAGCGCGGATTAGAACCCGGAACCTTTGACACGGTTGACAAAAACTCTACCACCAGACCACTAGACAATTCAATAGTCTTTCGCGGGTCTATGTATGTATTCACTCACTCATGCGAAGAATATCGGGACTAATAATATATTTGATGCAAATTAATGCAAATATTGTTTACAAAAAGTCCCAAAAAGATTATTTCCCAACTAGAATTAGACCAAGAATTTCGCTCACTGTTCTGTTTGACCTGGTTATGGCCTTGCTGTGAATTAGTCTATTATTTAAATTAAAATTAAAATCATTCATTATTTCATATTACATGATTTAATTTCTATAGGCTATATTTAGTTCAAATTCAGAGTTCATGTTCAGAAGAAACATTCATGTTGAAGAACTGTTAATAATAAAGATTGAATCAGTTGTCCTACTTTTTTTTTGAATACTTGAAACACTTTTAATGTGTAATACTTGATGCGGCCCAGCCTGACCCAGAGTCTACCTCCAGCGGCCCCCAGGTAAAATGAGTTTGAGACCCTGGTTCCTGTGGTCGAAACACACCGAGTACCACCCCAAAGTCCCTAGTTCCTGGGGAAAGTTCCTGCGGTGGAAATGCGGCTATAGAGAAACTCCATTTCAGGACATCACATTCTCAAAAAAAAAAAAAAAAGATAAACAATTTGGAAACCTGAACATTTTTCTATCCTGCTTCTGTTACAAATCTGCGGAGACCAATCACAAACTGCCTTATCCGCCTGGCGCACTATTGGCGGGTTTAACACGATCACAATAGAGAAGCGACTGCAAACAGCTTTAGTTTAGCAAACAATCGCTTGAGTGGGTGTAAATACCACTCACTTTCATGTTTTTTTTTGTTTTTTTTTGCACAACCTGCAAAAATCGGCAGACAAAGTAAACCCCGTGGGACTGATTAAACTTTACAAAACTCATTAGGTCTACCACAGTTTTTTTTCAAATGGCCATTTAACTTTTGTAACTAAAAAATTCAATAAAAGATGAGACCCTTTTTTTATTCTTTTTGTGTTTAGGTCCATATATAAGAACCAGAGGTGAAAAGACTTCCCCCAAGGTCTGACACCAGTTGTAATCTAGCACAATTTAAAATAAATAAATGAAAAAACAGTTTCTTGTATTCCACAGAATGGGCATCCCTCCCTCACCTGCGGATCAAGACGTGCTCTGTGTCTGTTAGTAGCTATTATACCATGCACTAACCTCCACTGAAGATCACCAGTTCTTTTTTTTCAATAGGAGGCTTGTATAAGGTCCTCCAGCTGCCCCTTCATCCCAGTTTTCAGTTTCAGCTGCGATCTCCAATTCTGGGAAGTCAAGTATGTTACTCTCACCTTGATAAGTTTCTAGGGAAAGTCTATAACTTTCAAGATTCAAGAGTCAAGATTTTCTGTGCTACTCGAATTGATCTCATGCCCAGCAATATTCTCAGCTGATATCCACTCACCATCAGGTATTAAGTGTCCAACTGTAATAATTCTTGCAGCCCACAGACTTTTCCTGAGTGATGCATCTTTAAAAAAAAAAAAAAAATAGATTCAGTGCAGAGTAAAAAAACTAAATGGTTTTTCCCCCCTTAAAAATATCACTAAAAACCACATTGCACTCTAAAAAATGCTGGGTTAAAAATAACCCAAGTTGGGTTGAAAATGGACTAACCCAGCAATTGGGTTGTTTTAACCCAGCAATTGGGTGGTTTTAAGCAAACATTTGACCCAACCGCTGAGTTAAAACAACCCAAATGCTGGGTTAAAACAACCCAATTGCTGGGTTGGTCCATTTTCAACCCAGCATTTTTTAGAGTGTGTGCATTGTAAATATATTGATATACAGGTGCTGGTCATATAATTAGAATATCATCAAAAAGTTGATTTATTTAACTAATTCCATTAAAAAAGTGAAACTTGTATATTATATGCATTCATTACACACAGACTGATATATTTCAAATGTTTATTTCTTTTAATTTTGATGATTATAACTGACAACTAAGGACAATCCCAAATTCAGTATCTCAGAAAATTTGAATATTGTGAAAAGGTTTAATATTGAAGCCTGGTGCCATAATCCAATCAGCTAATTAACTCAAACCATCTGCACAGGCCTTTAAATGGTCTCTCGGGGTGCGTTCCATTCGACTGTAAGTGGACTGCGAAGTGGACTTCCGCCATCTTAAGTGAGATTCCAATCCAAAGGGAGCGAACATGTGCAGTCCGAAGGGTACTGCGAACGGCGTAGGGAAGAAGGGAACATCGATACATCACTTCACAGGAAGTAGAGAGTGAAAATCACCCAACTGTCATTGTGCGTCGCATGCATCACCTGTCTGAACTAATGATGGAGCAGAGCCGTTGGTTGGAAGAGTTTTTAAACAACTCTGCGATGGAGGAGTTTACATGTGCATTTGAATATTCATAGTTATTATACAAACTAGAGTATTTATGAATGGTTATGGCAATAACTGTTACATTCGTATATTATATTTTATGAATATGTAAACCAATTAAAAGTGTTGAGAAGCACCTGAAGGTTGTCTTTTTTTTATTTTTTTACTTTATTTACCTCAGGAATGTTATGCAGCTGCACTTGGAAAAGAAAGCGCACGAGATGAGAACGCTATAAAGACCATTGATCTATAGAATAGATACATACTGTGTGTTTTGTAAATGCTTATTATATGGTTTTCAATTTGAAAGTAAAGTAAATTACAATATTAATTTATGTTATATCATAATCTGCACCCGTCGTTGCCTTTCTTTGATGACGTTGCAGGGCGTTCCAAATGAGTGATTATTGTCAGTGAAGTCCACTTCAACTGATATACCGTGCTCAGGGAATAGGGAGCAGTGAACAGTGCGTAGGGACCCTGTCGAATGGAATGCACCCCCAGTCTAGTTCTGTAGGCTACACAATCATGGGGAAGACTGCTGACTTGACAGTTGTCTAAAAGACAACCATTGACACCTTGCACAAGGAGGGCAAGACACAAAAGGTCATTGCAAAAGAGGCTGGCCGTTCACAGAGCTCTGTGTCCAAGCACATTAATAGAGAGACGAAGGGAAGGAAAAAATGTGGTAGAAAAAAGTGTACAAGCAATAGGGATAACCGCACCCTGGAGAGGATTGTGAAACAAAACCCATTCAGAAATGTGGGGGAGATTCACAAAGAGTGGACTGCAGCTGGAGTCAGTGCTCCAAGAACCACTACGCACAGACGTATGCAAGACATGGGTTTCAGCTGTCGCATTCCTTGTGTCAAGCCACTCTTGAACAACAGACAGCGTCAGAAGCGTCTCGCCTGGGCTAAAGACAAAAAGGACTGGACTGCTGCTGAGTGGTCCAAAGTTATTTTCATAACTTCAAATCAGGGTTCCAGAGTCTGGAGGAAGAGAGGAGAGGCACACAATCCATGTTGCTTGAGGTCCAGTGTAAAGTTTCCACAGTCAGTGATGGTTTGGGGTGCCATGTCATCTGCTGGTGTTGGTCCACTGTGTTTTCTGAGGTCCAAGGTCAACGCAGCCATATACCAGGAAGTTTTAGAGCACTTCATGCTTCCTGCTGCTGACCAAATTTATGGAGATGCAGATTTCATTTTCCAACAGGACTTGGCACCTGCACACAGTGCCAAAGCAACCAGTACCTTATTTAAGGACCATGGTATCCCTGTTCTTAATTGGCCAGCAAACTCGCCTGACCTTAACCCCATTGAAAATCTATGGGGTATTGAGACGAGGAAGATGTGATATGCCAGACCCAACAATGCAGAAGAGCTGAAGGCCACTATCAGAGTAACCTGGGCTCTCATAACACCTGAGCAGTGCCACAGATTGATCGACTCCATGCCACTCCGCATTGCTGCAGTAATTCAGGCAAAAGGAGCCCCAACTAAGTATTGAGTGCTGGACATGCTCATACTTTTCATGTTCATCCTTTTCAGTTGGCCAAGATTTGTAAAAAGCTTTGTATCGGTCTTAAGTAATATTCAAATTTTCTGAGATACTGAATTTGGGATTTTCCTTAGTTGTCAGTTATAATCATCAAAATTAAAAGAAATAAACATTTGAAATATATCAGTGTGTGTAATAAATGAATATAATATACAAGTTTCACTTTTTGAATGGAATTAGTTAAATAAATAAACTTTTTGATGATATTCTAATTATATGACCAGCACCTGTATACTTCAAATAATTGTGTAAGTAGTAAAACAATAAAAATGCAAACGGGGCAAAAAATGCGTTTTAAGTTTAGGAAAAAATTTTGAGTCCCCCCTCTCTTGCCTCACAGTGGTTTGGTGCATCACACTCCTCACCTACAAGTCTGGTGGGAAAGAACAAAGCTGTGTTGGGTTTTGCTCAATACTATGTGGAAGAAGCAAGATAATTTAATAATTATATTACCACGTGACTAATGGTGAACCAATTATAACTCATATTTAAACAACTATTACTTTGTGTTGTTGGCCAGATAAAATAACAGAGAATAGTAAACGGACATAAGATCATTTTTCAGTGCACCAAAACGCCACACATATCGGGATAGTACAATTTTGGCTGTATTATTTGTGCCCCCTTCAAAAACTGCCCTTGAGATATTTTTTGTTTACTGTCCCACCAACATTTAGATGAATTTTACACCAATGCCTCTGCCACAAATGCTTTGGGCATTGTTTGACTCCCGAGTAAACTTGAAAAGTGTCCATGCTTTCAAGAGTGATCTATAAAATTATGTTAATCCTGCAAGATCCATCTTGTTTACGTCCATCAGGAACAGGTGGCGATCGAGTCCCATGTTGCCTGCTTTCCTCAATAAAGTACAGCCCAGCCCAGCTCTTATCCTTCCCATAGAGGAGTCTCTGAGCCACCTAAAGTCTGAAGATCTTTACTCTAGATCTGATATCCACTAGGCCTTGTCCTACTTCCTGTCTTGGCAGATATAGCACTGGATGTCCACCAGACATCTCTAAATTTGTCTCACAAGGTCTTCTGGTGGTTCAAGGATCAACATTCTGTGGCAAAGGGATGAGGCTACGAGGTTATTACATATCAGCACCCTTCCCCTGTAGGACATCTGAGGGAGCAACCATTTCCAGTGAGACAACCGTGCACGTTTATTCTCCAGCAGGCCCTCCCAATTTTGTTTTCTGTACTCATTTGTCCCCCAAAAAACTCCTAGACATCTAAAACCAGCTTTTCCCCATTGTAAACCACCAGGAAGTGATAGACTTTTCACAATCGCTTTTACACCAGTTAACTTTGGCTGATGATGCCTTTCCATTACACTCTAAAGCATGCTTTACCACTTCAACATCACCATCTCTGAATAAAACTGTAACATTATCTGCATATGCAGATAATTTGATAGATTGCTGGTAATTTAGAAAATTAATTTGCAGACCTGCTAGTTCTTTCCTTAGTTTACATAGCAAGGGCTCAATAACTATACTATAAAGTTGGCCCGAAAGGGGACAACCCTGTCTAATTCCCCTCTGAACTGTAAAAAAAATCTCTGTAAAATGAATGAAAAAAAAAAAAAACCTGCAGTTGTAAAAAATACGGTAGCAACATTTTAGGTTTTACAGATTTAAGTTAAATTTACAGTAAATATTTAATTAACTGAAATAATGTTAAATTACCAACCTATTGAAATACTAATATCTGTTATATACCTTTGATCATGGGCGTCGGAACCATTGTATGTTGGTGGGACAAGACCCACCCACTTTTTACAATCAATGATACTGGACCCACTCACTTTTATCGTCTCTAATTCAGCACGTCTGTTTAGCTACACCTAAACGATAAACACTTATTATTAAACACGTTAGATGCTTTATTTCCACTTTTCTAATATTTTCTTCATTTTATTGAAAATAAATGCCTTTCCGATCTGATATGTGATGGGAAAAGAGAGTGGAGTGAGTTCGGCAAAGGCCGGATTCGAACCTCTGTTCGATTTGCGTCAAAACTTCATGCCATGCGTCTTATCCCTACACTACTGCTCCTCTCAATTATATGGTGATTTCCGTAATTTTATCTTTCCCAACCAGACGTTTAACAAACAAGGCAATATTTGTACTTCATGTAAATGGCATCTACTCCAGTCAAATTTTTCTGAGAGAGGACCCACCCACTTTTTTGTTGCTTCCAACGCCCATGTCTTTGATATATACTGACAACCACCAATCACAGTGGTGATGAGAGTCACATGATGAATCAAAGCTTGTGAGAACAGTTCGTTTTTTTGGTTTGTAAGTTAGCAGGGACTCACTAACTTTAATCGTAATTTAACAAGAGTATGAAAACCATAAAATCCTCTCAGGATACCTGGAATCAATGTTACAGTACCTTAGGCACATCGTTTTACCATTTTTGTTGCATAAACACCATCAAACCGATGAGAGCTTTGGATTTTCCAATGTTTCTCTATGGCGCTGAAACCTAAAGATGTCTGAGTTCCAGTCCCAGCGCAACTGATACTCAACTGCCAATGGCTCATCTGTGTTCGAGGGGAGTTATTGGACTTCTTGTACAAGTGGCAAACTATCACGGTACCACGATTGAATTCACTGAGCTCCTGAGAGCGACACATTCTTTCACAAATGTTTGTAGAAGCGTCTGCATGCCTAATGCTTGGTTTTATACACCTGTGGCCATGGAAGTGATTGAACACCTGAATTCAATGCCAATACTTTTGGCAATATAGTGTATGTCTTCTTATATTGAATACAATATTAAAAACTATTTTTAAACCTTTAAAATCAAATGAGGTTATTACAATTACACAACTTAATTTAAAGTTATGTATACATAACACAAGTTAACATAACCGTACATTTTGAAACATTACATTTGTCATGTCCAATTTAATGTTTCATACAAAACATATTTTCTTTGGAATATTGTTTAAATATGACTGACACTTTATTATCCCTTGAGAGCATGGAACTAAAGAGCTGTCAAATGATAGAAGCTGGTGTGGTATTAAAACTTCAAAAGATGATTAAAAAGATGAAAATGCCAACTTTAACCACTTTAAGCCATTCTCATGTAAACAACCTGTCAATCCCTTACTCTTTATGAACATCCTGTTAATTTTTTTTCTTGCCAGTGTATTGAAACTTATAATTAATAAAGTGCCTGAGCTTGAGCATATTTCTGAAAGTCTGACATACTGTAACTTTTTTAATAGAAACATTTCCTTTTGATTCACTCAAAAATTAAAACACTGATACCATTTATTCACCCTCATGTTGTACCAAACCTGTAAGAACACAAGATGTAAAAACGTTGTGGTGGTCATTCAATGGAAATGGACAAAAAGAGAAGCATTTCGGCATGAAATGATAGTTGTGATTGTCTTTTCTTCCCTATTGTGAAGTGAAACAGCACCTTGAACCAGAAAAAAAAAGTAGGACGGGGCTTGATTTTGTCTATAGGGAATTGATTGGATGGTTGTGGTTTGCTATTGGTCGATCGTATGTGAGTGACAGGTTATCCCGCCCTCGTCATCAGAGAAGAGAGATGTCGTCGCTGCAAGAGAGAGGGGAAGTTATTTTGATTAAAGATTACAAGACACATGAACTTAAAAAAAAATTAATGTAAGCAAAGTTTCATGATGACTTTGAAACACAAGCATATTAATTTCTTCAGCAGTTCTTCAGAAAAGGAATGACGTGTTAACAGTCACATCAAGGCATGTTACAGCTCACTGAATCACACTAAACCAGAGGAGATGAATGGAGAAGAGTGGAGTGGAAAATATTGTGAAATGGCTGTAAAGCTGAGGAGAGTTTTTGTAGCAAAATGACAAGACTGAATGAAAAAGAGATAAAAGCTGGGAGATGAGACATTTACCGGCATAATATGGTTTATCATTAGTCATACATTATTCTGATGTAAATATTTCAGATGTTATTTAACACGTCACAAGGATATTTTTTTTTATCTCAGATGTTTTTCCTACAGTTCAGTTTAGAAAAAAAAAGACAATGAGTAAATCGTTTACATATGGTAAGAGTACAGAGCTATAAAATGATCATTCATTCTTAGAAAAGTGTGTTGAGAAACATTTGAGTTTATGTTGAGATATATTTAATCTCAATCCTGTCTAGGAGAAGTAATTGAGATAAATGAATCTCATTCCTGTTTCTCATGTGAAAACTGCCACGTGTGCTGCCTCAGAGGTACGGTGCAAATGAGGTAATGAGGACATGGCATTTTATAATTTTCTGTAATTCATTCTGAAGATGACCAGTGCATAATTACTCAGAAACTTCTTGAAGCTTATTAGCTAAAGCTTATCTGGAGCGCAGCAGTTGGTGCTGAGAGCTCTTTATTACTCGGTGAATGTGGAACGGCAGGGAGGAATAGTCCCAAGTAGGAGGGGACATTCTCACAACCTTGTGCAACGTTCTCTAAAGGTGACGAAAATCCTGAACTTTTATAGAACATTAGGCATGTTCCTAAAACGTCCTCTTTTGGTTATGAAAGTGTTGCAGTTCAAGGTTCCTGATATGACTTTAGGGGGACGTTCCATTTAGGTTATTTTATGGTCACATAGCAATGTTACAAAAAGGACATCTGGGACACTAACAGTTCCCACATGGTCCTCTGTTGGTCATATAATAATGTTCCCAATATGACTTTAGGTGGACGTTCCATTTTGGTTATTCTATGGTCACATGGCAACATTACAAAGAGGACATTTGGGTCACTAACAGAACGTTCCCACACGGTCCTCTGTTGGTCATATAATAATGTTCCAAATATGACTTTAAGAGGACGTTCCATTCTGGTTATTCTATGGTCACATAGCAATGTTACAAAAAGGACATCTGGGACACTAACAGTTCCCACATGGTCCTCTGTTGGTCATATAATAATGTTCCCAATATGACTTTAAGAGGACGTTCCATTCTGGTTATTCTATGGTCATATAGCAACGTTACAAAAAGGACATTTGGGAATCTAACAGAATGTTCCCAAATGGTCCCCTGTTGGTCATATAATAATGTTCCCAATATGACTTTAGGTGGACGTTCCATTTTGGTTATTCTATGGTCACATAGCAACGTTACAAAAAGGACATTTGGGTCACTAACAGAACGTTCCCACACGGTCCTCTGTTGGTCATATAATAATGTTCCAAATATGACTTTAAGAGGACGTTCCATTCTGGTTATTCTATGGTCATATAGCAACGTTACAAAAAGGACATTTGGGATGCTAACAGAATGTTCCCAAATGGTCCCCTGTTGGTCATATAATAACGTTCCCAGTATGACTTTAGGTGGACGTTTCATTTAGGTTAATCCATGGTCACATAGCAATGTTACAAATGACTTTTGAGATGTTAACAGAACGTTCCCACACGGTCCTCTGTTGGTCATATAATAATGTTCCAAATATGACTTTTGGGGGACGTTCCATTCTGGTTATTCTATGGTCATATAGCAACGTTACAAAAAGGACATTTGGGATGCTAACAGAATGTTCCCAAATGGTCCCCTGTTGGTCATATAATAACGTTCCCAGTATGACTTTAGGTGGACGTTTCATTTAGGTTAATCCATGGTCACATAGCAATGTTACAAATGACTTTTGAGATGTTAACAGAACGTTCCCACATGGTCCTCTGTTGGTCATATAATAACGTTCCCAATATGACTTTTGGTGGATGTTCCATTTTAGTTATTATATGGTCACAGAGCAAAGCTACAAAGAGGACTGAGATGTTAACAGAACATTCTCATACGGTTCCCTGTTAGACAGATAGGGATGTTTAATTCGGGACAGCGCTACAATATTGCTTGTTCAGTGCAATGGTCTCTACACTACATTCCCATAACGTTTACAGGACCTTTAGGGGACCAACCTAGAATGTCATTGTTTTGGTCCTATTTAGTCCTTGTCCTTCCATCATGTTTACTGAATGATTTCAGAACATGTTTGTGTGTATCAATGTACACTGGGCTGCTTTGCAACTGAGGGTCAGTAAAACAGAATTTGCACATAAGTTTCTTCTCAAAGATGGATCAATACCACCTGTTTGTCCAACTTCATATTCAGAACATGCAAGTACCGCAAGTTATATTTTGTGAATGTACGCAAATCGCCTTTGTGACTGTTCAGAACTTTAGCCACATTAGCCGTCAGCTTGTTAGCACGCTGACGGCAAATGTGGCTAAAGTTACCATTGCCTCTGACTGTATTCACAGAGAATAGAGCTATGTCATTAGTTTTATTTTTAAGAAGCAATAAAAACACGCTTCTGAATTGTACAGGTGGTGAGCATTTTTTAGGCTAAAAATAACAAGCTCTGGTCTCTTTGAACACAGTAAGAGACAATGGTAACTTTAGCCACATTAGCACATTCAAAAAGGCGATTTGCAAAGGGTTGGTATTGATCCAACTTTGAGAAGCAACTTTTGTGCAAATCCTGAATTTCTGACCCTCATTTGAAAAGCAGCCCAGTGTAGTGCTACATGGATTCACTCAAACATGTTCTGTACAAGTGTTAAGGACCTAAACAGGACCAAAAAAATGACATTCTAGGTTGGTCCCCTAAAGGTCCTGCAAATGTTATGGGAATGTAGTGTAGAGGGAACTGCAACACCTGCTTAACAAATGGACTCGTTTATTTTCCTTGTCTGCTGTTTTTAAGGTCACAGGTCAGGATAGCCGCAAAGGGTTTGACACTGTTAATAACATTAGCGTAATATTTCTGTCAAAAATAGTTAGTATGATATTATGCTCAGCCTTTGTGTATTCTTCCATTAGCTAATCAATTAATGTAATTTCCTGCTGCTTCTGAGTCAATAGTCACACAACATTTACGGATCAGCTGATTGGTTCCAATAAGCAAAGATGGCTGATTTCAAATTCTATGCACCAGTCGAGATGCTAACGTATCAAGTCAAGTCAAGTCACATTCATTTATATAGCACTTTTTCCAATATAGATGGTTTCAAACAACGCAGCTTTACAGTGATTAGGGGTGCACCGATCCGAATTTTTCAGTCCTGATACCGATACCGATGCCTGGGCTTTGTGTATCTGTCGATACCCGATACCGATCCGATACTATTGTTGAATTAATAATAAACTGTATATCTTCCACCTTATACCTTCCTTGAAGAGACTAAAGGCACCAGACTTTACTAACTAAACATAACCAAGACAAAATAACAGATGTATGTAAAGTGTTGAATTCTTATTTATTTAAAAAACAATTGTGCATTCAAATCTAAAATAGAATGTAATCAAACTTCTTTAAATAAATAAAATGTAGCAGTGGAAACAAAAAACAGTCAAACATACAATAGTAATCTGACAGTTACCAAACATTTTTTACACTACAGATAATTGTTTTGGAATATAATCATATCAATATTAAAAAGTAGCATTACAAATTAACAAATAGTCTAATCTTCTGTCATATGCAATTTAATAAAAATGATCAGCTAGCTAATAACAACTTTGTTCTGGTTTCACCTCACTCCTGTCTAAATGATTGATGTTTATTTTACTACACATTGTCAACAGAAATAAGCTGAAATACTGTTGATAATTAAAAATAATTCTTACTACCCACTCTTGCTAAATTAGGTAAGCACACTTGTGTTCTCATTTCAGATGCGTTCTGAGTAAATTAATAAACTGATTCATGAGTTCAGTGTTGGACAGATCAGTTGTTCTAACCAGTCGTTAAAATGATTCGGTTCAAAGGAGTCATTAGGTCGCGAATTGGACATTAGCAGACGCGTTCTGTGTGAATCCCGTCTGTTAGAACATCGCGAAAGATGTCAACACACAGAAAACACTTCATAACTGAATATAATTTGTCTCCCGTTTATTGAAAGTATGCTTTATTTCAGCTGGTCAGAGAAGAGTCAACATTTTTTGAGCGCAATTCACAACCAGCGATAATTCAAGAACAATATTGTCCGAATGCGTCACGTGCAACATGGTTTCGGTATTCCGACCTTTTGATTTTGATTAATATGTGAAATATGAGAAAGAGCTAACAGCTAACACTGATTATTTTGAAGACCCAGAGAGTGTGCGCGGGGGAGGAGCTCTCTGATCACTCGTAAATCACAATAACTCATCAAATTAGGCTTTGGCGGCCGTCAAAAAATGTTCAATGCAGGAAAAACCTTGACTTTGCAGTAATACCACCTCCCCTCGAAACATTTAAGTTACTTTGCAGACATTGCAAACAGCCGACGAACTAGTTGGCGTGGCAAGCGTGAAATATCTCCTCCACACCGGACTCTCTGGCTCGCTCCATGTTGCTTCTAGCATGCGACACACTTGAAGCTGACGAATGACATAGGTTCTGCTGCGACGAAAAAAAAAAACACCTGGATCGGCTTGTGGATCTGTTCATTTTTCCGATCCCCGATCCAGCCATTTTGTCAGTATCGTGGCCGATATCCGATCCTAATATCGGATCGGTGCATCCCTAACAGTGATAACAGGAACTTAATGGAAGAGATATTGTTTTGGCTGTACACCAGCTCTAGAAAAAAGTTATTGTCCAGCTAAAGTTAATTTGTTAATTTATTAATTTCCATCGTAAGAAATCATTAGCTATTTACTTTGGGGATTTACACTTATTACCAGTGCTTTAAGTGGAAAAAATAAAGTGCCGGTACTCACCAGAGGGGGCGGGGCTTTGTTGGGGGCGTGGTTATGGGGGGATTGCTTAGTCAATAATTCAAGAAGGTCCGTATTTTAAAGCTCTTTCTAACTTGTTCTCAGCCTTAGAACTTACATATAGTTCTTGTAATTGTGTAAATATATCATTTGTTACAATAAGGGTTTATTTACAAAGCAAGACCATTGACGGCACCTCATTAGGCTACCATGCAGGCCAATGTTCACTTTTTTCTTTCTTTTTTCTAATCAAATAGCAACACAGTTAGAAACTATAGCTGGGTCATTCCTGGTATGCGGTAACATTTTGGCTTCATAAATGTTTGAAAAAAAAGTACATGATTTTCATGTTTTTAGCATTCTACCAAAATGGTGACATGTTTAACTAGTCGGAATACATATTGGTCAAGCTCAGGGACTCAAAAAATAATAATTATGGGTAGATTCATTGTTCAGACACTGGCAGTGAAGGTGTTCCACCCTGTTAGGGACATATACATAGTTATCACAAAATGTTAATAATGTAAATGTTAAACAATAACAAGTTTTTCTTGGATAGTATATGTCCCTTATGCCATTATGGTATTTTTTTTAAATTCTTGAAACAATAACAAAACTATTATTGATGAATAGAATGTCTTGATTATTAAGAACAGGTACTTTTTGTACCCATTTTTGCCAACAGGATGGTAAATAATAAAAAAATGTGTTTAAAAACATATATTGTATATGCTTTTAATGATCCTCACCTCCCAAAATGAAACATACGTATGCAAAACATTTAACGGTGCTGTCAAATTGTTATTTAAAAAGGACTCGCCTAACAGGGTGGAAGACCATAACAGTGGATGAGTTTTCCGTCATTGTCCTGCATGATTTGCCATCAGTAATGTGTGGCACTGCACCTAACATGGTTTTATATACAATATTTATATATGCATATATGTGTTTATAGAATTTGCAATATACACAAAATACGATTTATTCTATTAGAATTTCCACCCTGTTAGGTTTATAGATCTAACAGGGCGGAATCAACAGGGTGGGAAATTTTAAGATAAGTTAGCCGTAGCTCTTTGAGGGATCAACGTTTAGCTAACTAACCTTTTACAGATAAACAGAACTTTTATAACTATGTCAGATATGTTTTAACATTTTTTTGACCGGACAAACATTCTTCATAACAGAGCCTAACAGGAGGAACTTTAAGAGTGGGACAAGCAGGATAACATTTCAAAAACTAAAAAAAAAGGTAGAGGTGAGTTGAATTAATTATGTAATTTCCTGAAAATTGTCTCAATGAAATTGTGGTCTTTTTTGGAAGTCGAGAAATACATACTGGGTGGAAGATGACTTCAGGGACACAGTAAATGAAGACAATTGTAAAAAAAATAATAATAACTATAGTTTCACATGATTTATATGTATAACCAGAGGTAGTTTAGCCTATTCTATAACATAATCTAAAAATATTTTGAGATTTTCATCATTTCATGGTTTATAGTTCTTGTGGAAGTTGATTACTTTGCACTGAGGACATGATAAAATTGAATGCATATATCAATAAAAAGGTGTGCAAAATACAAAATAGTATTTTTAATACCTATTATATCTGTTTAAGTGATAAAGAAGACCTACATTTATAATTTAAGCCATTTCTTATGTGACTCATTTTATAGAAAATATGAGTAAGTAAATCATAAAGACAGAAAAGTCACTGTATACAGGAACGACCCAGCTACAACATGCGGCTGTTGTCATCGGTAGAAGTGGTGCCACTCTCGTCGTCGTCCGCGGCACAAGTGCTTTGTATTTTAACCATAGATTTTAAACGAGCAGCTATGATTGGGCGTTTCCAACCCAGTCTCACGTGGCGTTTCACACACCCTCTCCACTTTGAGTTGTTGACACTGACAGCGGCAAAAGCGACGCATGCGCTTTTCACTTGTAAAACTCAAGGGTGTATGGGTAATGTAGTCTCTGCTCGCAAATGAGCGTACCGGTACGCTAAAAGCACGTTCTGGGCGCACGGAGAGGTGGCGGTACGCTCAAGAGCTATATTTGGAAGTGGCGGTACTGAGTACCGGCGCGTACCGGCCCACTTAAAGCACTGCTTATTACAGACCTGCTTGGATGCATAAATACTGAATGAGTAAAAACACGCAAAAGGGCATTCATCAATAAAGATGCAAGGAAGCTTCCGTGTTCCTTCAGGCAAAAGCAAACCCCTGCTGCCTCTGTGGAAGATTCCACATCCGTAAGAGCAAAGCATGGGTTACAACGAGGCAGGAGGTGCAAGCAGGAGAACATGACTTTACAGATCAAAGAAGCTCTCCTGCAGAGGGCAACTCATTCAAAGAGCTCAAGTATCGACATGACTTAAAATACCTGCCCACTGAACAAATCTGTTCTAATGAACAGCGGATTTTACCTGAAATGCTGTCACGAAAATCCCCAATCCCATCGATTTCTGATGTGCTTTCAACTCCCATGTGAGATTTCATAATGCCACTGCTTTAATTTCACTTACAGTGTCATATGTGCAATTATATGGATCTATTTATGGATCTATAATTTTTTACTGAGTGTGCTCTATTTATTCGTGGATCAAATTATTCAATACATTATGTACTCTCTTGTACTTTTGCAAACCCTTGTGTCTTTAAATGAAAAGAAAATAATTACTTACATTTTTCAGAGCCGCTGAAAATGCTCGCATGAATCTCACTAATTAAACATCTAACACCTGCACTTAAGCCAGAGCGAAAGAGGTGTGTCATGGGAAATTACCTGTACACTGTAGCATAGAGAGACGTTGGTGAAAGTGAAGTTCACTTGAGGATTACAGCATGAGTATTATCATTCTTTATGAGTTTTCTTCTAGATAAAATCCACACATTCGGAATTATTCAAATAGAAGATAAGATTATTAATAACACAGCATCAGTGGAAATTGCAGATGGGTGGACAGTTATCCAGCAGCTCATAAAGTAGAATGGCATTCATATCCTGAAGAAAAGAACCTAATATATTCTGTTTGGATTCTTGTCCAACTGGCCTCCATTGGTCCATCTGCTCTGAAGGGTCATTTAATGAATTTGGTCCTGGTCCACTTTAAGGACTATTTAACCGATTTATTTTTTATTTTAGACCATAGCAAATATAATGCTGATGCTTCAAGGTAATTGCATTTTTAAAAAGTGCAAGGTCATTTAATCATTTCATTTAATCATTTAGCAGACGCTTTTACCCAAAGCGACTAGCAAATGAGGAAAGCAATAGAAGCAATCAGACCAACAGTATGCAAGTGCTGTTACAAGTCTCAGTTAGTCTAGGACAGTACACATAGCAAGTTTTTTTGTTTTTGTTTTTTTTAAAGAAAAATGAATGGAATAGGTAAGTGCTAGTTTTAATTGGTCAGGCGCTGCTGGAAAAGATGTGTCTTTAGACATTTTTTGAAAATGTCTACAGACTCGGCTGCTCGAATTGAGATCGGCAGGTCGTTCCACCAGGTGGGAATGTTCCAGGAAAAGGTCAGTGAGAGTGATTTTGTGCCTTTTTGGGATGGCACCATGAGGCATCGTTCACTTGCAGAACGCAAGCTTTTAGAGGGCGCATAAGTCTGAACTAGTGAGTATAGGTATATTGGTGCAGAGCCAGTGGTTATCTTGTAGGATTTGATATGAGCGGCTATTGGCAGCCAGTGCAAACTGATGAAGAGAGGTGTGACATGGGCTTTGTTCGGCTCGTTGAAGACCACCCTCGCTGCTGCATTCTGGATCAGTTGCAACGGTTTGGCTCGCTAAGAGAGCATTACAATAGTCCAGTCTGGAGAGAACAAGACCTTGAACCAGGAGTTGTGTGGCCTGCTCTGATAGGAAGGGTCTAATCTTCCTAATGTTGTATAATGCAAATCTAACTGATCATCAATTACAACTCCAAGGTACCTGGCTGTCCTGGGAGGAGTTGTGGTTGACAAACATAGCTGAATGTAGAAGTTGTAATGAAGTGCTGGGTTGGCTGAGACCACAAGCAGTTCTGTCTTAGCAAGGATGAGTTAAAGATGATGGTCCTTCATCCAGCCAGAAATGTCTGTCAGACAGGCTGCAAAATAGAACAGCAACCGTTGGATCATCTGGTTGAAATGAGAAGTAGAGTTGCTGTTATCAGCATAGCAGTGATGGGAAAAGCTGGGTTTGTGAATGACGGATCCTAATGATGGCATGTAGATGGAGAAGAGAAATGGTCCAAGCACTGAGCCCTGAGGAACACCAGTAGCTTGATGTTGTGACTTACTAACACCTCCAAGACACCCTGAAGGCCCTACCTGAGAGGTAAGACTTGAACCAGTGGAGAGCAGTTCCTGAGATGCCCATCTTCATGAGTGTTGACAGGAGGATCTGGTGGTTGACTGTGTCAAAAGTAGCAGACAGATCCAAGGCGAAACAAGGTGACTTAATTATGGGTTTAAATTAAATTGTGCTTCCATAAACTTTTGGAGAGTCGTTCCTTCTTTTCCTTCCCCCTAAACTTAATAAATGTTCTCAACTCAGTAAAACAGCTGAGCTGGTGTTTTAGAAATGAATTTAATGAGTTTATTTATAAGCAGAGACATTTGAAGTGGTAATGGGAGCTTCAGTCTGGCTGATATTTGTTTCTGTAATTAGATTTTCCCAAACACACCACTGTTTTCTTTAGCTTTGATTGGTGTAATTTAGGGCTGTACGATTAATCGAAATCGAACCGTAATCACGATTTGGGTTATGTCCGATTATGAAAGCACAAAGGCTGCGATTTTTATGAAATACACAAATGCCCAGCGTGTTAGTGAACAGCGGCTCTGTGATCAGTAAGTGCTGCTCCGTCTGAAAGCACTGCGAGTTTGAGTCGCTTATAATGTGCGCTTGAAAAAGCAACACGTATCTTCACAAACTAGTAATGTGAGCATGCATAAACCTGTTGTCCAACAAAATAAGTTTAATAACAGGTTTTAACTCACTTCATATAGTCAGTCGAGCTGATGTGGCTTCTTTTCACAGAATGTCAATCAGCACTGAATACTAGGGCTGGGCGATAAAACGATAACGATATGTATCGCGATAGACACTTAATTGATATCAATAAAAAATGCGTTCAATAAAACGTTCTATAATTTTTTTTTCTTCATCGGAAGAAACCAGAGGTTGTGAAGCAAGTTTGGTTGCATGAACAAAGGCACTCTCTGTGGTAACCAAGCAACGTAGGGAGTGGCAGGCTAACAGCCAATCAGGTAACTGTATCTAGTTTGGTTGCGCCATATCGTTGTCTCGTGTTGGATTCATTCTTCAGTAAACAGAACCGGCGTAGAGTGATAAGTGGAAAATGAGTGTCGCAGCGAGCGAGAAAGTTTTTGAGAAAACAGGAAAACAAGTCCACTCGCCAATATGGCAGTTTTGGATTGTATAAGTCTGACCGTCGTCCCCACCAAGACTGGTCAGCGTGAGCCATCGCTGACAGTGCACGCGTCTCCTTCGTTTGTGCTATTCTTGACTTTGGCTGAATCCGAAATCGCCCCCTGAACCCTCAGTCGCCACTCCCTACTTTAGTCCCCTGATACAGTTTACTTGAAGGAGTGAATGAAAACAAGTGAGCGAATTCGGACAGCCGCTGTGTGTACATCGGCTGTACACTTGTTATTGCGGTGCAATGTGGGATTGAATGAGTGCACTCAATGACGTCCACTATGGTTTTGCACACCACTACAAATGGCTGTCCCCTCAAATAGCGCCCTATTTAAGGGCATGGGGGGCGATTTCGGATTCAGCCTTTGAAACAACATGTTACAGAGGTAATGTTCCTCTGCATCAGTGCCTTATGACAAAGCATCTAAACAGTAACCGTTACAAAGAAATAACGGAGGCACTGCACCTTAATGTTAAGAGATAATTAAGTGTTCATTGTGATTTTAGACTTGTGTTTATATTTTAATCATTTGAGTGTTTTCCATGGTTGTGTTGACATTGCTGTCTTTATACGAGGGGACTATAATCAAAGGAAGGTTAAGTTTAAATGGAAAATATTTTTCTCCTGGTCCTTATTTTAAATGGGTCATAAAATATATCAATAATTATCAATATCGACCGATATGAAACACTTATATTGTGATACAGTTTTCAGCCATATCGCCCAGCCCTACTGAATACTTTATTATTATGAAAATACCAGAGAAGGCTTGAAGAACTCAATACACCATATCTTGTCGCTATAGTATTATCTTCATGTTTAATCAGTCGAAGCATTTCTATCTTCGTTTTATTCAGCCAACAGCGTGAGCTTCACTTTAGGGATTTCCTGAAAACAAACGATCACTTCTCTGGCGCAAATGTGGAGTTTCTGCTCGAGGGCGCCCTCTGGCCTCCAGTATGAATTCAACTTTTGGGTAGAAAATAAGAAAAAAAAATACTTCTAAATAAATGTATATGACAATCCATATGTTTGTCTTCAATGTACAGGAGTTTTAATCCCCACAGTGGAAGCATAAGAGGCTCATATTTCATATTAAAGACATAGACTAAAAAGCCCAGATTTTTATAATAATATATATTTTTTTACAATAAATCCTTAGACCTTTCTAATGATTTTTAGGCATAGGCTGTCTGCACAGGTAACCCATAATTTATTTTTGTAAAATAAGTTTTCTGTAAAATATAATAATAATAATTATTATTATACTGTTATATTTATTCTTAAATGCTATTGATGCTTTACAATTTTAATAAATAATGTTATTGTAATAGTAATATTTCTTATTTTTATTTAGCAATAATAATAATAATTATTATTATTATTAGCCATATCAATATATAAACACAAAATGTTATATACACACACTTTTCATTTGTAAAAATAATAATAATCACATTTTAAATCGCAATCGCAATTTTAACCAGAATAATCACAATTCGATATTTTCCCCAAACCGTGCAGCCCTAGTGTAATTCAGTATTTCAGTGGAGCTTTCTGAGGTATTGCTCATACGGGTTCATACAATATATTTTAAGTTCAATGCAAAATATGCATATGCTAATTTGAATATTTCAGTATTTTGAGAATTGGTAGACCGGACTCGATTACATCATTCTCTGCGCACCATGGGAGTGGGCGGAGCTAACATGATCTTTTGGTGTTTTTTGCTTGTTTCAACTCTGATCTGTACCGTAGTTTTTCACCACAATTTCTGCAGTCAAACGCGGTTATTTTAAAAATGAGTTGATATAATGCAGACTGACAGCTTGAACAGAAGCAAATACCATTGATTAACAACCTCATAGCTCATAGTAGGGCTGACTTTAAAGGTTTATAATTTATTGTTAAAAATCTATTTCCCTGTGGAGAAAATGTATGGAGTTTTTTTTTTTTTTTACTTCTGGAACCAGACTGTTGCGCTCTATTGCTTTTCAAGACTGGATGGATGGATCCAATTTAAATTCAGGCACTTTGGAATTGCACACAAACCTGCTGTCAAAGTTTCACTAATAAACAGGATACTGTCTCATCACCTACAGAACGACTGCAGGCCAGAGTGAGCTTCTGGAACAACCAGTCCTCTTCGCAGATGTCAAGAGGGCCACTGTCCACATCAAGGCCATCATCAGTTAATGGGCAGTTGGCTTGTTTTGAGACAGAACAAGTTGAGCTCTTCGTCCCAACGGTGACTAATGGGAGCTTGAAATGTCTGCCGCTGAGACATTTGCTGATCTCATGGACAGCACTCACTCTCCTCCTCCTCACTTCAGATTTGACTGGCCTGATTCTAATGTGACCCTCAAAGTGTGGCTTTTTAAAACTACCCTTCCTGTTTTTGGCAACTGACACAAAATCAACTACTAGGCATGTGCACCACGACTAATTTCATTAACGTTTAAACAGAAATGTTGTAACCGACTAGTTGACTAGTCTAATAAACTCCCAGAAGACAGTCAAAGAAGTCTGTATATGCAATACATTTTGAAATAGCCGGGTTAAAGGCACAATATGTAAGATATTTGGATTAAAATATCCAAAAACCACTAGAAAAATGTTATAGATTTTGTTGATTTGTGTACTTACATTATCCCAAATGTTTCCAAGAATGTTTAAATCCATAAGAAATTATAACCAGGTGTCCGTGCATCGCCTATCAATGACATCATACCCGCGTTACCCTCGATTTCCAAAACCACGGAAACAACAAAGACGCTTTAATATATTACATGTTTTATTTAAACAGGTGAGCAACTGTTTGGATGCATTCATCGACAGAAAACGAATCATTTTTATACAGCTCAACACAGTTAGTCTTATTGTTTAAACCTTGTTTTATTGATTTACCACAAGCTCCATGTTTTACCAGTGTGAACAATGGTCTCATAGTAGTCGCAGAGTGAACGCACAGAGTAGCATTATGACATAATTTTTTTCTACACACTCAAATGTATCTAATATGATACAACAGTGCTGCATTATCCCACATACGCACGAGCAGTTGAAGCGGAAGCGCTCGTCTGTGGCATAATTAGGGATGGGTCGCGATTTTCGAATATTCGATAGTTGATTTAATTATAGACTATCGAATAGTTTGTGCGATTATCGTCCTCAAAAAAATCCCCATGTTTTCGGTGTGGTGGTGACGCGTTCATGTGACCAGAGGGAGGCGCTGCCAATAACGCACCTAAAGCTGTCAGTCAGCTCTCAGGGTGTTTTATACTGTGCGGTCCGAGCGTGATTCTTCCCTCCGCCTCCACAGCGTTGGTCTGGTTTCACACTCAACTTGAACCCTAGTGCGTTTGCGTTCATCTAACGTCATCACAAACGTGCACGGGCATGATAGGAAACAGAACGCGGGTCAAATATATTGTGCTTTTTTTAATTAATTTGGTGCTATTATGTGCAGCTGAGTAAACAACACTTGGGTTTACCGTATGTGTGTCGCTGGAAAGCGGCTTTGCTGCTTGCAAACAGACTCTTTTGAGGAGACGTGAATTGCCATTCATTTGCTGCCCTGATTGCACTCTATGCGCGAATACACTGCATAGCTTATTCTTCGATGCACAGTGTTTGAACGTTTGTGCGATCGTATCTCAGGTAAATCATCAACACTATCATCACTTACATGTGTGTTATTGAACTAATGACATTGCAATCGGCTAAAACGCATGCGCTGGTTACTTTTCTTCCTGAACAAGTGCACACCCGAGTGTTGTTCGCACATTCACGTGAATCGCGGCACAGCTCCGAGTGCAACCGAACTCCGGTTGTGTGTTCTCGGGTTCGATACCTCAGTGCACACCAAGCTCTGTATGTAAGCTTTCACATTAGCAATTTTTCATGCGAACCGCGCTCCATTTCGAACTAAAATGCCAGAGTAAAAACGCCCTGAGTCAACAGAAGAAGAACACATCGCCTCACGCGCACACTGTAGACTTTAGGCATTTAACGGTTGCGGTAACTTGGGGCATTGTCAAATAACATATGTTTCAGCATATTACAATAATTATATGGCTTGAGTTGATATAGCCTATTCCCTAATGAATCTCTCTCCCTCTCTCTCTGTTTATATGCGTGTAGCCTTTACATGCGCGCATGCGGGGGAGGAGTTGCGACTTTCGAATAAAAATCGAATAATTCCCAGCGATCTTCGAATATTATTTTTGCTTGAAATGCCCATCCCTAGGCATAATAAAAGCACGCTGTGTGTCACGTTATTAATTCATCTTTAATACCTTAGCTCATCCATGAATGTGATTTCTGCCCGAGTCCCAACAGATTCTTTTCCACCGGTTGTAATGTCCGTGAAATCAAGGTGTCATCAAGCTACGCCTTTGTTTTGAATAAGCTACCTCTAAGGCGAAACTTACATATTGTGACTTTAATCTATGAATCAAACAGTGATATCTATGGAAGCCCATTTCTGCCACACAAGAAAACAAAATCATGCTTTGGTGAATCATAATTATGTCATATTAAATCATAATTATGAGATTAAAAATTGTAATTATGACATTACAAAGTACAAAGTATGACAGTCATAGAGTCACCATTTCGAATATTTATGTCCCAATTTTTAATCTCCTAATTTTTGTCTGATTGTTTTTTTTTGGGGTGGAAATGGTCTTCCATACAAATCCATATGCCACTGAAAAATATATGCAATGTGCCTACTTATACGATACTTATAATACAAACTCAATTGCGCATTAGACAATGCAAAGTCTGAGGAAAAATTTAATTATTTTGTTTCTGCTCCAGACAGAATAATGTTATTCTAAACTGTGACATTAACATGACAGTAATTTAAACATAGCCTTTTTGTAAAAAATAAAATAAAAACAATAATGTACAATTTACTTATCTGTATACCGCTGTTTTCACTGTCCTAAAAACGGGCTGATGACTTCCTTGTTCTATGAAGTCCCTCCTTCAGAAATACGTAACGAGTTCTGATTGTGCCAGCGGTTCCCGTGTTGTGATTTGACCGCAGCTTAGCGAACGTGGCACGGTTCCTGTGTTGTGATTCGACAGCAGCTTAGCGCACGTGGAAAGGTCACGCCTCTTAACGGGAGATGTATGCGCTTAATGATCTCTACAGCGTCCCTGGGAAAGCCAAACAAAGGTGATTTGACTCCGGGATGAAAATAACAGCGTCTCGACGACATGGCGACAAACACACTCAAACGCAACACTTCCTTTTCTCCACGCGACACGTCCTCTTCTCCACGTGGGACAGCAACAAGACCACGCCCCCTTTTTTCGCGCATTCTTGTGGGCGGAGGTTAGTCTGTTCTACTGTTCTACTGACGTCATTAATGAAGGAAGTACCAGGATGTAATCCAAGCCGGCCGTTCGCTGTAGGCTTTGAAAGGGAACTTCTGTTAAATAAAATATCTCGCTTGGCATTGAACTTTGAGCTTTATAATTTTACAGGTATTATTTATGCTCTAACAGCAACATTACACACTAACTAAAGTTTGAACAGTGGGATCACGAAGAACGGGACCTTTAACTAGCAGCAGTAGCATCGTTTAGTCAACTGTTCTCACACATCCCTACCCACGAACCACTTTAAATATGAGCTTTTGGCTTTGGTAGCATATTCATATTCAGCCATGCTAAACGCTTCCACAATATCAGCTCTACTGCCTGACATTTCTCACCTTTAAACATAATTTTTCTAACCATTTGCATAATTACATATGATAATGCACATGGAGCTTTGAAAAGAAGGAAATTGGGTTCATTGTTGGTGGATCAATTGTCATAAGTTGAAAAGACTTACACTTCAATATGAGCAATTTAAATACACTTTACGGCATATTCATAGTTGTGTAGTACAAAAGCACAAAATAATCACACATAAAGATTCACTTTAGCAACTCAGGTGAGTATATGTATCATTAAGTATTATGAATCATGTACCTCTAAAATATTGATATAACTGGATGATATAATCTATCCTTTTTTATTCCAAATATGCCAGACTGTAGAAAAAAAAATGGGTTGCAACAGAGACTGGTGTCAGAAGTGACATTAGTTCACGAAATGTTAAAATATACTAAATGCCAAACATAACTGAACATTAAATACACTGAAAAAGCACATAAAATTACATGCTGGGAACTGCTCAGTTAGCCAGTCAACAAAAGTGATTCATATAGGCCCACACAAAAGGATTAAGTAAACTTCAGTTTTAAATATATTAGAGCACAGTGAGATAAGGTTGTGACAAAAGTGCAAAAATATTGTTGCTTTCATGTGCCTACCAACGTTTGTGCTGTTGTTTCCCCTCCAAAATGATGTCACTTCCTGGAGGATGATGCCATTAGGAAGTGGCCTGAAAACACAGGAAAAACTTTTAAACAATACCCCCAGGAAAATATGAATTCAATCAATCAATCAAACTTTATTTGTATAGCACCTTCCAACAACCAAGAGGAGGACCAAGGTGCTTTACATTTAAAACAAAAGAGCATCTACAATATATAATGTATTAATACATTAAGCAATAACCAAAGGAACAGTTACACAAAAATACCAATAAAAATTCAAAGTGACATAGTGCTACAGTATGTTAAAGGCCAATCTAAATAAATGCGTTTTTAACCTGGACTTGAACAGGGCCAGGTCTGTAAGAACACGCAGGTCAACAGGTAAAGTGTTCCAAAGTTTAGGAGCAGCAAAAGCAAATGAACGATCGCCCCACCGCTTATACCGGGACCTCGGAACAACTAGCCTCATCTGGTCAGCCGACCGGAGGGCTCTGTTTGGACGGTGGACACTTAAAATATCTGATAAATAAGGTGGCGCAAGGCCATTAAGAGCTTTAAAAGCAAACATTAAAATTTTAAAATCAATACGATAGCGAACTGGGAGCCAGTGGAGAGAACAGAGAACTGGGCTAATGTGGCTGTGTCTAGATGTATTGGTTAAAAGGCGAGCAGCTGCATTCTGTACCAGTTGGAGACGATGGAGTGAAGACTGTGTGATGCCAATGTAGAGTGCGTTACAATAATCAATATGTGTGCTGATAAAAGCATGAATTGCCTTTTCTAGATCACTGCGGCACAAAAAAGGCTTTACTTTGGCTAAAAGTCGCAGCTGGAAAAAGCTTGCTTTTACTACAGAGTTAATTTGTTTGTTAAAATTCAGATCTCTGTCAAAAATCACCCCGAGATTCTTTATGGCCTCACTAACTTGAGGGGTTGTGTTTTTATTTGAAGCATTTCAGCTAGAGCGAGAAAACGTAATAAACTTCAGGAACGTTTCTTAATAAATGTTTTTTTTTTAAAGTCAATTACTTTAAAATGCACTCCTACTTAATTATGATGATTATGATAAAAGAAACCTAACTAATATGATTTCCATCTTTGAAATGTTTCTGGCCAATCATATTATAATTAGGCTATATCAAGACAAGGCTGCATTTATAAAAATAGAGTAAAACAGCAATATTGTGAACCTATTATTGCAATTTAAAATAACTTTTCTAGGTGAATATATTCTAAAATGTAATTTATTCCTGTGATCAAAGCTGAATTTTCAGCATCATTCCTCCAGTCTTCAGTGTCACATGATCCTTCAGAAATCATTCTAATATGATGATTTGATGTTGAAAACAGTTGCGTTGCTTCATATTTTTTTGGAAATCATGATAAATTTTTTTTAAGGATTCTTTAATAAATAGAACATTTTTAAAAAACAGCTTTAATTTCAAACATAACTCGTTTGGGGCTACTGGGAATCGATAAAAAAAAAATTAATCGCGATTAATCACAAGTTTTTAATATTTTGATATTGTAATAATTTCTGTTACTCTCCAAATTAATATAGAAACAATTTAAAGACAGCATATTTTAAATATGTGTTGTAATGGCATGTTTTTATGAATGAAGGCCAGTATCACTGATTCTAATGTCTCTATGAAACATTAATGACGTTAAAATTACAGTATAACTGAAAGCTCCCAATTTCAACATTTATTAGGCTTTAAAAAAAACGACTTTTAATTTAAGTGAACTTAAAACAATCTTTACATAAACCCATTATAATAAATGTTATATTTACCTGTGGCCTTCCCTGTTAGACATACAGACATGTAATAGTTATCAAACACCTTTCTTAACTGCATAAATAATAAATTAAATATAGATTAATCATCTTTTCTCTGTTATCTTTGTTCTTTGATGAACATTATACTACGGGGCCGTTGAATGCTTGAATCTGATTGGCTGATGAACGTTCTGAGGTGTGCAATTATTTTCTGGGAGACGCACAGCGAACGTAGTTCCAGGCAGCTCTTGACCGCATTACAGTTCCATATCACTCCGCATAGTTAACTGTAATAACGGACATTACAGGACTAAAAAACAACAATATGACAGGCGATTTTCCTAAAGTAAATCTTAATATTTACGGTGAATATAAAACGTTCAACAACTGGGCGGCAGCAGTATTAGACAGTCCAGATGAAAACCAACAGACGGAAGCGGACATCAAAGGCAAGCTTTTCTGTCTCATTACTGAAATCACACATGCTCGCACACGCACTACAGTTTGCACTAAAGGTGTCAGCGCTGCCCTGACCATTTGATCAGTTGGCCCATATAGTGGAGCAACTTAAAGGCTACACGTGACATTTTTTCACTGGTGAGGTAATAACAGCTGTTTAGAAACGCACAGAGGCAGCCTAATTCACACAAGCACTCACACACTCTCTCTCTCTCTCTCTCTCTCTCTCTCTCTCTCTCTCTTTCTAATAACTTTATTAATAACTGCACTAGAATGCTATCAACGGCTCAAGCCTTCGTTAACAGCTTTAAAATGACGTTTCGGAACTAACAAAAGAGCCGTTGGATGAGACGCAGAAGAAATAGTCCTACTCACAATAGCGATTTAAGTACAAAAACCGGACGAATCCCTTTAAATATATCTTCGGATCGATGTCTTGAGGTGTGGTAACCGTAGTATAAGCGGAATAATTGACGTCGGGCCGTTCAATTATTAGAATAATAATGCACACCCGAGGTGTAACGGCCACTCTGCTCCGCTTTGCGTCGTGACCGCATCACCACCTCGGGTGTGCATTATTATTCTAATAATTGAACGGCCCGACGTCAATTATTCCTTACTTAATGACAGACATCATCAGTGCTGCTGTCACTTTAAGATCGGCCGCTGCCAAACATGACGTGGATCTGACATTTAAGACGTTATTTAACTCATTTAAGACTCCTATTATGAGAATACTCGACAAAACTGGCATTTTGGCAACATTCTCTGTGTTGTTGTTATTGTTTGTTCAAGAGCGAAAGAGAACTCGATGTGAGCAGGAGACTGGCACAACTAGTTGCACCCACACAGATAGGACACACACACACACACACACACACACACACACACACACACACACACACAGGACACTGACATACAGTGCGTTTTCTTCTGTCTTGTCCTCTTAGATGGGTTAAAAGCATTTACATGAATAAGAGCGTGATCATAAAATGTAACGCTAGGCAAAAATGTATATAAAAACGAACAATGCGCTAAATGCGTTAAATATTTTTAATGCATTAAAATAAAAAAAATTTAATTCGCCCAGCACTATAGTAGAAACATGATGACGCAAAATGGTGACTTCACTGTAAGAGGACCCGCGGTGTATAGATAGAAATGTCTCATTCTAAGATAATAAAATGTAATGATAATAGAATAATAGATAATAGATAATAGATAATAAAATGGTAAATGATAATAAAATGTCGTCATTTCATGACGACATCGAGGTCTACGCTGATAGCGTAACGTGTTTCATCAGGAAGTGCGTAGATGACGTTGTTCCGACCAAAACAATTCGGCTGTACCCTAACCAGAAGCCGTGGCTAAACGGGGATGTTCGCGCGGCACTCAATGCGCGAACCTTCACTTTTAACTCCGGTAATGCGGAGGAGCATAAACAAGCAAGTTATGCCCTCCGGAAAACCATCAGAGCAGCAAAACGGCAGTACAGGGACAAGATTGAAGGACAGTTCAACACCACCGACTCCAGAAGCATGTGGAGGGGAATTAACACCATCACGGACTATAAAGGGAACACAAACTCCACCGTGAACACCGCTGCCTCTCTCCCGGACGAGCTCAACACCTTCTATGCTCGCTTTGAGGGAACTAACACCGCCCTCGCGGAGAGAGAGCTCGCGGCTGAAGATACAGAGGTTAGTGCACTCTCCGTATCTGTCGCGGATGTAACCCGATCCTTCCGGCGGGTGAACGTCCGTAAAGCTGCGGGTCCAGACGGCATTCCCGGCCGTGCGATCAGAGCGTGCGCGCACCAACTGGCTGGAGTTTTCACGGACATTTTTAACCTGTCCCTCTCCCTGTCTGTGGTCCCCACATGCTTCAAAACGTCCACCATTGTGCCTGTACCTAAGCAGTCAAAAACCACCTGCTTAAACGACTGGCGTCCTGTTGCTCTGACCCCCATCATCAGCAAATGCTTTGAAAGAATAGTCAGAAACCACATCTGCTCTGTTCTCCCCCCCTCACTGGACCCACTGCAGTTTGCATACCGCACAAACCGCTCCACTGACGATGCCATTTCATCTACAATACACACTGCTCTCTCCCACCTCGAAAAGAGGAACACGTATGTGAGAATGCTGTTTGTGGACTACAGCTCAGCATTCAACACCATTGTGCCCTCCATACTTGACATTAAACTCCGGGCTCTAGGCTTAAACAGCCTGTTATGCAGCTGGATCCTGGACTTCCTGTCAAACAGACGCCAGGTGGTCAGAATGGGCAGTAACATCTCCTCATCACTGACTCTCAACACTGGAGCCCCTCAGGGTTGTGTTCTCAGCCCACTCCTGTACTCCCTGTACACACATGACTGTGTGGCTACCCACAGCTCCAACACCATCATCAAGTTTGCTGACGATACGACGGTGGTAGGTCTTATCACCGACAATGATGAAACGGCCTACAGAGAGGAGGTGCACACTCTGACACGGTGGTGTCAGGAGCACAACCTCTCCCTCAACGTCAGCAAGACCAAGGAGCTGGTGGTCGACTTCAGGAGGAATGAGAGTGAACACCGCCCCATCACCATCGATGGAGCACCGGTGGAGAGAGTCAGCAGCTTCAAGTTCCTCGGTGTCCACATCACAGAGGAACTCTCATGGTCCGTCCACTCCGAGGCCGTTGTGAAGAAGGCTCATCAGCGCCTTTTCTTCCTGCGACGGCTGAGGAGGTTTGGAATGAACCGCCACATCCTCACACGCTTCTACAGCAGCACCATCGAGAGCCTGCTGACTGGCTGCATCACCACCTGGTACGGCAACAGTACCGCCCGCAGCCGCAAAGCCCTACAAAGGGTAGTGCGCACGGCCAGCTGCATCATCGGAGGTGAGCTTCCCTCCCTCCAGGACATTTACGCCAGGCGGTGTGTGAAGAGAGCTCAGAGGATCATCAGAGACTCTAGCCACCCGAACCATGGGCTGCTCTCACTGCTGCCATCAGGCAGACGGTACCGCAGCATCAGAACACGCACCAGCCGACTTCAGAACAGCTTCTTCCCACAAGCAATCAGACTACTTAACTCCTGATCCATCAGGATCATAACACACACTGGACAGAATATCACTCCGCACAACCCACTGTAGATACACACACATTATATACACATTTATGTATCATTTATTATTTATCATTTATCATATAGCACCTATTGTACATAATTGGATCTCTACTGTGAATAATAATGTATACTGTACATTGTATATTATTATTATTATTATAGCTTAATGTATACTGTTTAATGTATGTTTAGTGTATATTGTTTAAAGTATATGTATATTGTAAGTATGTGTATATTGGTTAAAGCTGTGAGAACTACACTCACATTGTGTAAATTATTTATTGTTTATTGTAGTGTATACTGTGCTGTGAGTAATTGTGTGCGCATCAGATGTGTAATCTGTTGTTGCTTAAATGTTGTACATGTCATGTCGTGACTGCTATGTTGCTCGGAACTGCACCTAAGAATTTCACCTGCTGTTGCACTTGTGTATATAGCTGTGTGACAATAAAGTGATTTGATTTGATTTGATTTGATTTGATTTGAATAAAAACATAACGGTTCAGTAAGGTCTTTATACACCACTGAAAACATAGTTATGTTTATTATATTCATTTCTGTCAATAGATCATCATAAATATTACACACTGCACCTTTAAACGATTTTAATGCACTTTGTGGAGGCAACACCCTCCGCTTTGAAGTTGGGCAGTTCTTTGCCTCCACATTTTGCATTAAAATCGTTTAATGCACATCTTACCGTGGATTATCCCGTTTATGCCATAGTCATGTTTCAGCATTGACAACTTGAAGCTGTTATTGATGTTTGCAGAGCAATATTTGACCGGAAGGGTTAAAATGACGGTTATTTTCGCTAGCTCAGATAGCATTCTTCCGGCTTTAAATCAGAAACCGAGATAAAAGTAGTGCGTAAGATTATTACATTTATTTGAATGAGTAAATTATAGCATTTATTTGAATTAATTATCGAGAGAGAGAGAGAGAGAGAGAGAGAGAGAGAGAGAGAGAGAGAGAGAGAGAGAGAGAGAGAGAGAGAGAGAGAGAGAGAGAGAGAGAGATCCGTAGCCTACCTGCGTCTGTTCAGCGTCACTCTCTCTAACAACGAAGCTGTGAGTTTAATAATTTCAAAATAGTGACGTAAACCCCATCGTTGCTGAGAAATATAATGTAGCGATTCAATATCGAAGCTATTTTATTACTGAAAGTCACGGGGCAGCGTTGATAACACAAAGCAGCGCATTAATATAGAACAGTGATTAAACTGACTTGGAACTACCTGTGCATTAGGCCTAAAACGGTTTTATTGCACACCTTCCATCCAATCAGAATCGAGTATTCAGACAGACAGTGGTATAAAATGTCACTTCTCAATTTAATGCATCCTTGCTGAATAGAATATACATTTCTTTCCATAATAATAATAAAAATCAACTGACCCAAAACTTTATTACAGCATAGGAATGTTGAAGGACGAAATGTTAAAGATACAATTGAACTGAATGTAAACAGCTAAATTCAATTTTAATAGATGAGATAAGAAAAATGCTGCTGTTGTGACGAGTCAATAAGACCTTAAAGCTGCACTATGTAACTTTTCCGTCCGCTAGAGGTCGCCTATTCAAAACAAAGGCGTAGTTTGATGACTCCACGTTTGAGCGCAGAATCTTGGGACATGTGGTCTTTACCTCACATCCGGTGGAAAAGAATCGGGATAGGACTCGGGCAGAAATCATGTTGATGGATGTGATTATTAACGTTACTGTAGTATGAAGCAGAGCAGGACCGAGTGTTGTGGAGCTGAGCAAGACCGTTGGAGAGATTGTTAAAGGTCCCATGGCATGGCATTTTTCTATTATTTTATAATGTTTCCTGAGGTGTACTTATATTGTTAGTATGATTTTTACATCAAAAAATGTCATAATTTAGAAATAAAAGGGCATTTTTTCTATACTGTTATTACCCCTCTGGCTGAATGCCCTGTTTCAAGGGGCGTGTCTGCTGTGAGACTTCAGTGAAAACGCCCACTGTTGTGAATGGCTGACATCTTTGCATTTGAAATGAGTGTTAGATTATGTTGCAGAGGGGGCGTGGTTTAGCGAGGCACTGCACACATGAGAAAGAGAGACTGACAGGGCACTCACGGAGAGCTAGAGGAAGTTTTATTGTATTAAGTTGTTGAGAGCTGTGCTGTTAGCGCAAGCTTATTTGTAGCTGAGAGTTCTGAATAAACAGTCCCAGTCATGGCGACTCTGTCTTCTTCCACCTTATTCTACGAACTTTGTAACACATGTAATGTACCATTACAGCTGTCGAGATTGAATTGAATTGAATTTATTTTATTTGATCAGGGACAATGCACAGAAAAAACATTAGTCTTAAAAAGAAGAGATGTCATGTGCCAGGTTATAGCAAAAAATGCTAATTTCCACCCGCAGTCCCTGGACAGGTAGATGTTATAGGCCCTACGTACAGAAGTTCATAAAACATATACAGAATAATACATAAAATCATTACTTCACTCACATCATAAAAACACACTCCACTTCAGGAATCTATCACTCACTCACTCACTCACTCAGAATATACATTATTCATATAATAGTCAATTTAGTGCGTACAAATTTGCTTCAATAATAACCACTGTTTGGTCAGGCGTGTAAATGTACTATAGTTTGTGCACAAAATAATTTCATTTGGTAGAATATTCCAAAGATTCGCTGCTTTATAAAAGAACGATTGTTGACCATATGTGGTTCTACATTTTGGAACTCTGCACTCTCCTCTGACTGTCGACCGTGTGGTTCTAGAAATTCTCTCCGAATTTAGTGTGACAAATTTTCTGTGATGAACGAGATGAACGAATCGCCAAAGTGTGGATTATAGCATTATTTTATGATCTATTCCTATCACATGAAAGGCTGCAGCGATGAGCATTGAGTAGACAGACAGTCTGATGATCGCGTGAATGCAGTGATCTCGTCATTGCAGCACGTTTTCTCTCACGAAATGCTTTCACCACAACTGACAGCAAACACGACATCAACAGGAATACAATAAGAGCTTCGCTGTGCTGCATAACAGCGTGATTCATTATAACAGCAGTTTGGGCAAGTGTGCAGATACACTCTCGACGTGTGATTGACAGCTCCGGACATTATAAAGAGAGTGTTCTTTGATCGCTCTCTGTAGGTTAATCACTTAAAAAACGGATTTGTTTCATGCTACTAACAGAAACGATCGTTTTAGTCACTGGCTTGATTCACTGATGCATTACGCTTAGGGCATCAAGACGGCGATTATTAAACGATCTAGAAAGAAGGCCTGAGTGAACTTGAATGACTAGCTACACATCAGAAAACACTGATCCCAGATCAGGCATTAATGAACACTGTTACTCACTGTTTGTCGCAGTGCTGTCGAATCCATATCGTAAAGTCTGTTTGTAAAGCCTGTTCTGACATAAACTGAATCCATTTTCTCTGAATGCTCTGAATTTTTCTCTAAATTTCTCTGAATGCTTACCTCCCCGGTAACCTTTCCTGATATGACGTCATAACATGAAAATTCACGATCAGCTCGTCTGAGCTGTCATTTTCTCATAGGCAGAGAAAGACAGCCAGAACTCGTTTTACACCCATCAAAAATTCTAGCCACTTGGGGACCATATAGAGGCAATGGGAACTCATATTAAAGGTCCCGTTCTTCGTGTTTTTTTGAAGCTTTGATTGTGTTTACAGTGTGCAATATAACATGTGTTCATGTTTCGCGTGTAAAAAAACACAGTATTTTTCACACAATTTACTTATCTGTACACCGCTGTTCTCACTGTCCTAAAAACGGCTGATGAGTTCCTTGTTCTATGAAGTCCCTCCTTCAGAAATACGTAACGAGTTCTGATTGTGCCAGCGGTTCCCGTGTTGTGATTTGACCGCAGCTTAGCGCACATGGTCCGGTTCCCGTGTTGTGATTTGACCGCAGCTTAGCGCACGTTGCACAGTTCCTGTATTGTGATTCGACAGCAGCTTAACGCACGTTGCACGGAAAGGCCACGCCTCTTAACGGGGAGATGTATGCGCTCAATGATCTCTACAGCGTCCCTGTGAAAGCCAAACAAAGGTGATTTGACTCCGGGATGAAAATAACAGCGTCTCGACGACATGGCGACAAACACACTCAAACGCAACACTTCCTCGTCTTCTCCACGCAACACTTCCTCTTCTCCACATGGGAGAGCAACAAGACCACGCCCCCTTTTTCACGTATTCTTGTGGGCGGAGGTTAGTCTGTTCTACTGTTCTACTGACGTAATTAATGAAGGAAGTACCAGGATGTAGTCCAAGCCGGCCGTTCGCTGTAGGCTTTGAAAGGGAACTTCTGTTAAATAAAATATCTCGCTTGGCATTGAACTTTGAGCTTTATAATTTTACAGGTATTATTTATGCTCTAACAGCAACATTACACACTAACTAAAGTTTGAACAATGGGATCACGAAGAACGGGACCTTTAATGTTAAAAAAACTCATAAAATGACATTTTCATGCCATGGGACCTTTAATAAGAAAAGCGTAACACATACCTCGCGAGCAGCTTTTATTATGCCACAGTCGCCGGCGCCACTTCCGCTATTCCGGTCATGAGTGTGAGGTAACGTAGCTCTGTTTATCATATCAGATACATGAGTGTGTTAATGATGTTATGACGTTACTCTGTGCGTTCACTCGGCGGCTGCTATGACACTTGTTCACACTGCAGTGATAGTAAAACGTTTCTGCAGAATAAAAGCAGAAACCGAGGGGAACGCAGATATGACACATAATTGACAGGCGACTCCCTCACACGTCCCGGTTCCTCGGTTAAATAGCAATTTTCTCACGATTTACAAATAGTTGGAAACATTTGGGATATTGTAAGTACTCAACTGAACAAAATATATAACACTGGCCTAGGGGTTTCTGGATATTTTACTGACATTTTTTTACATAGTGCACCTTTAAAGAGTCTGATAAACAGCTGAACAGATGAATGAAGCAATTTTGCTGAAATGGTTACAAAATGTTGTGAATTTCAATACCTCCGTAATCAGTGTTCATGCATGTCTTCCTGCCCAACTTGCAATCTCACATTTGTCAGCATGCAGACACCTACCCGACGAGAACACAAGTCCCTGTCCCTTCTGCTGAAGAGGTTATTCATTTTAAAACGGCCCAAGAGGCCATTTTCCTTTATAACCAGCTCTGTTTTATTTTGTTTTGTTTTGCTATGCAAACTGCAGTGAACCTTTTCAATTAAATGTGAATTGGCCTAGGGGCTGTGTGTCAGACGGAGCAACTCCTGGTGATGCAAAAGAAGGGTGTTTCACTGTGAGATAAGGCAACACTTATGGCTCACGGCATCTCTGCGACAACGGAAGCGATGTGGTTTCCAAATTGGTTTTAGGTATTTTGAGACTTTCTATCGCTGAGGGCAAATGGCTGTGACTGCATCTGAGCCAAGGATCATGGGATATGCCAGGGAGGCGTCCGAGATTTGCAGAAGCCTGTGCTGCTGTTATATTTTCAGATTTATGTGGTGTTTGTCTGATACTGCTCCTGGAGGCCACTTTTGTGCACATTTGATGTGTTTCTCTAATCTAATCGGCTCATTAGTGCAGTGATATGCTGTGCTTTGACTCAAAGACTGAAAGTGAATGTTTATCACTTCTATGCACATCTCCCTGGGCGCTGCAATGTTCTTGTGACGTCACACACACCCACATCTTTGTGAAACTGGATGTGTTCGCTGCTCCCTACACACTCAGCAGGGGTCTAACATCATCCAATACAGATGGCACTTGAGCTAGGTTTTCAAAATTAGGGGTTTGGGTATGATGACATGAATAAACATGTATAAATACTACTTGCATTAACATAAATACATATGAAAAGTAATATTATATTGGTAATTAAGTTAATTAATATAAATATTAAAGTATTGAATTAGAAAAATAATTTAAATTATCATTTTATTATAAATTTAAATGAACAATATTTATCAAATTCAGTTCAATTTAATGACAACTATCTGTTGGTGTGTTTAAAGGCACAATATGTAAGATTTTTGGATTCAAATATCCACACACACAAAAAAAAAAACACTAGAACAGTGTTATATATTTTGCTGACTTGTGTACTTACATTGTCCCAAATGTTTCCAAAAATGTTTAAATCAAGAGAAATTTTAACACCAGGACATGGACCATGTCTGTGCGTCGCCTATCAATGACATCATACCCTAGATTTCAGGTTTTCATTTGTGGAAACCATGGAAACACCAAAGATGCTTTAATATATTATGTTTTATTAGACAAGTAAGCAACTGTTTGGAGACATTTATAGACAGAAAACTAATTGTACAGTAATATAACATTTTCTCCATCATACTGTAATGACGATCCACTGGAGGCGAGCTTGGTGATGAACCCATGTGCAGTTTAAAACATGTTCTTAAAACATGACTATGAAATTACAAAATGAAAGACATGAAAACATAAACGTGAAGTAAAATCGGAAACCAACCGTGACACATACAATATGTTTTAAAATGAACTGCATGCCATTTAGCAACACAAGAAATCCAGCATTTATTAAAGGAACACTTTTTTTGAAAATAGACTCATTTTCCAACTCCCCAAGAGTTAAAGCGTTGAGATTTACCGTTTTCGAATCCATTCAGCCGATCTCCGGGTCTGGCGGTAGCACTTTTAGCATAGCTTAGCATATTTATTAGCATCTTAGCATCTTGCTCAAAAATGACCAAAGAGCTTCGATATTTTTCCTATTTAAAACTTGACTCTTCTGTAGTTACATCATGGGCGTCGGAAGCAAAAAAAATGTGGGTGGGTCCTCAGAATGTTTTTACTCGAGTAGATGCCAATAAGTACAAATATACCACTTTGCTTGCTAAGCGTATAGTTCGGAAAGACAAAATTACGGGAATCGCCATATCATTGAGAATGGCAGTAGTATAGGGGTAAGATGCACGGCATCTATTTTTGACACAAATCGACCCCCGGTTCGAGTCCGGCTTTCGCCGAGCTCAATCTTCTCCCTTTTCCCATCACATGTCAGATTGGAAAGGCATTTATTTTCAATAAAAATTACGAAAATATTTGAAAAGTGGAAAAAAAGTGTCTAACGTGTTTAATAATAAGTGTTTATCGATTAGGGTTAGGTAAACAAACATGTGCTGAATGTTAGAGACGATAAAAGTGAGTGGGTCCTACATCATTGATTGTAAAAAGTGGGTGGGTCTTGGTTCCGACGCCCATGAGTTACATTGTGTACTAAGCTAAAGTTGTGATTTTCTAGACCGATAGGAACTATACTCTCATTCCTGCGTAATAATCAAGGAACTTTGCTGCCGTACCATGGGTGGTGCGGCGCAATGATATTACACAGCGCCTGAAAATAGTCCCCAGCACGCTCTCTGTGCAAGCAGGTTATCACGGTGCTCCGTAATATCATTATGTCCTTTGCATTTAACCTATCCAAATTAGTGCACACACATTAGAGGAGCAGTGAGGAATAAACACTGTTGTGGAAAAAAGAAACGTTAATAATTATCATGGTGAAACTGGAATAAAAAACAAGCTGTTTAAAAGCTGTTATTCTTGCCAAGAAGGTCAATTCGGACATACAGGTTGTCTGCAGCCAGGAAAGACAAAAACCAAAGCCCCTCACTCGTTCTTTTATACTCTCATTTCAATGGGTGAGGGCCAATAACACAAAAACACAATAACAAACTCCTTAGTTATTGTTATCTGCAGCTGTCCCACCTTGACATTTCTGAGAACTTGTTCAAGGCTACAGACAACACAATAGTTCTATTGAAAAAAGTATCAAAGTCTTATCACACAAAAAATGTTTACTACAGAAAACTAGAATTCCCATTATATTTAACAAAAACATCTTATATGAGTTTAATATCAAAAACACCTTGTATGGTTTGATAATTTCCATTACAACACACTGCAAACCGCGGACGTTACGTGTCTTGCTCAAAGGCCCCTCAGTCATCTCCTGCCAGTATTGAGAATTGAACCCGCAACCTCTGGGTTACCAGTCTGTCTCTCTAACTATTAGGCCACCACTGCCCCCAATATAGCCTACCAAATAAATTTGTTCTAAAAATCCTAAAAGCAATCATCGAACCAATTGCTCTGCATGAGATATGGGGACCCCTAACTAAATGGGAAAAAGAGGAAACTCTGCATACCCAAATTTCTAAAAGCAACCTAAAAGAGCAACACCAAACAACTCATGCAGAGCTGAATTAGGACAATATCCCTTTTTAATAAGTGTCCAAAAGAGCTCTTAAATTCTATCAGCACCTAAAATGAAGTGAGCCGAGCTCAAATCAGGCTGAAGCCCTGCAGTGCCGGCACAGGAGTGCCTTTCACAGCTGGTGCCAAATTAAGAAATTAAATCAAAATTGCAATGCCTTTTGGAAAAATGCCACTAAATTACAAAAGATGTAATTTACTCTATTTACACTTGAAAAGAGATTACAAACCAGCAGAATACCTGAGCCGTGTGAAATAAATCAAACTGAGAAAGACACAAAGCAAATACAGACTGAGTGATCACCGTCTGGCTATAGAGAGAGGACGACACAGCCGCGAGACTGTGCTCTCAAAAAGAAGTGGAAACAGAAGAACACTTCCTGCTAGATTGCGATTACCATCACAACATTAGATCTGCTTATTTCACGCAAATTTCAACAACTAGCTCCACATTTTATTTGTCTGGCTATCACCAGACCAAGCTCAATTTAAGATTGAACATTGGTCTGGGGAGTCTACTATGTATTTTCTACTACACAAGAGGCATGATAAACGAGCATAATTCAAATGACTCTGTACGCAATTGGATAGTCCATCAACCAATCAGACCACAAGAGGCGTGATAAACGAGATTAATTCAAATGACTCCGTATGCAATTGGATAGTCCTTCAACCAATCAGACCACAAGAGGCGTGATCAACGGGCAACGACCCATCGCATCTCTATCCATCATCGTGTTAAACCCACCAATAGCGCGCCAGGTGGATAAGCCAGTCTGTGATTGGTTCCTGCAAAAGTGTAACAGAAGCAGTAAAAACGAATGTACAGGTTTCCAGACTGAGTTGCAGGGCGAAATCAAATCGCCGGCAGATCAGGCTGGTTTTACCCAGTCTAACATTTTATGACATTAGGTACTAAATTCAGAAATATTAAGTCATATTTTGGGAGAAAACAGCAGCAAAATATGTAACTGCTTGCCATAAACTAAGAGAGTCAGCCAGTGGACAAAACTAAAGTCAGAAATGTTTTCATCTTGTCTGAATGTAGGCACAAATGTCAAATTTTTATCTTCAAATCTTCTTGTTATTTCTTGTATTTATTTACATATTGATTTATTGACATTTTTATTTTTTGTAAAAAAAAAAAAAAAAAATTATGTAATGACCAATGCTTTGGCAATACTGTACAAGTCATGCCAATAAAGTTTATTTGAATTTAAATTAATTTCTGGCGTGAGAGCGAGGCAACCTGTCAGTCACATGAGATCCACCAATAGCAAACCACAACCATCCAATCAATTCCCCATGGACAAAATCAAGTCCCGCCCTGTATTTTTCCTTGTTCCAGAAGCTGTTTCACTCAGATATACGTCACAAAAGGGAAGAAAAGACTATCGCAACTCGCAGCTTTCCTGTCATGCCAACTTTTAGGGGGAAAAACATCACCTTATAACAGTCCAGTATACTCTAAAAAAAATGGTGCTATATGGCACTAAAAGTGATTCTTGGCTCGTAATCATAGGGGAACCACTTTTGGTGTTATATAGCACCATATATAAACAGGTTCTGTATATGGTAGCGGTGCTATATAGCACCTCAGTCATCCCAAAGAACCACTGAAGAACCACTGAAGCACCAAGATTTGGTGCTATACAGCACTTAAAGTGGTTCCACTATGATTACGAGCCAAAGAACCACTTTTAGTGCCATATAGCACCATTTTTTTAGAGTGTGTATATAGTAGGGCAAAAAAGTATTTAGTCAGCCACCAATTGTCCAAGTTCTTAAAAAAGATGAGAGAGGCCTGTAATTTTCATCATAGGTACACTCCAACTATGAGAGACAGAATGAGAAAAAAAATCCAGAAAATCACATTGTCTTATTTTTAAAGAATTTATTTGCAAATTATGATGGAAAATAAATATTTGGTCAATAACAAAAGTTAATCTCAATACTTTGTTATATACCCTTTGTTGGCAATGACAGAGGTCAAATGTTTTCTGTAAGTCTCCACAAGGTTTTTACACACTGTTGCTGGTAGTTTGGCCCATTCCTCCATGCGGATCTCCTCTAGAGCAGTGATGTTTTGGGGCTGTCGCTGGGCAACACGGATTTTCAACTCCCTCCAAAGATTTTCTATGGGGTTGAGATCTGGAGACTGGCTAGGCCACTCCTTCGTTGCCCGGGCGGTGTGTTTGGGATCATTGTCATGCTGAAAGACCCAGCCACGTTTCATCTTCAATGTCCTTGCTGATGGAAGGAGGTTTTTACTCAAAATCTCACGATACATGCCCCCATTCATTCTTTCCTTTACATGGATCAGTCGTCCTGGTCCCTTTGCAGAAAAACAGCCCCAAAGCATGATGTTTTCACCCCCATGCTTCACACTAGGTATGGTGTTCTTTGGATGCAACTCAGCATTCTCAGCAAGTTGAGTTTTTACCAAAAAGTTATATTTTGGTTTCATCTGACCATATGACATTCTCCCAATCCTCTTCTGGATCATCCAAATGCTCTCTACCAAACTTCAGACGGGCCCAGACATGTACTGGCTTAAGCAGGGGGACACGTCTGGCGGCGTAGTGTGTTACTAATGGTAGCCTTTGTTACTTTGGTCCCAGCTCTCTGCAGGTCATTCTCTAGGTCCCCCCGTGTGGTTCTGGGATTTTTGCTCACCATTTTTGTGATCATTTTGACCCCACGGGGTGAGATCTTGCGTGGAGCCCCAGATCGAGGGAGATTATCAGTGGTCTTGTATGTTTTCCATTTTCTAATAATTGCTCCCAGAGTTGATTTCTTCACACCAAGCTGCTTACCTATTGCAGATTCAGTCTTCCCAGCCTGGTGCAGGTCTGGTGATTTTCCGGGGGGGTGGGGGGGGGGGGGGGGGGTTCTCATTCTGTCTCTCATAGTTGAAGTGTATCTATGATGAAAATGACAGGCCTCTCTCATCTTTTTAAGTCAGAGAACACAATTGGTGGCTGACAAAATACTTTTTGCCCCACTGTATATATATGCCATATACACCGATCAGTGTATGCATCCTGGTGCCATGTGTTCCATGGCCATTCCATTCCTTCGCTCCCCATATGCATCAATAAGCCTTGGCCGCCCATGACCCTGTCGCTGGTTCACCACTGTTCCTTCCTTGGAGCACGGGAACACCACAAGAGCTGCAGTTTTGGAGATGCTCTGACCCAGTCGTCTAGCCATCACAATTTGGCCCTTGTCAAACTCGCTAAATTTTTTACGCTAGCCCATTTTTCCTGCTTCTAACACATCAACTTTGAGGACAAAATGTTCACTTGCTGCCTAATATACCCCACCCACTAACAGGTGCCGTGATGAAGAGATAGTCAGCGTTATTCACTTCACCAATGTTATGCCTGATCGGTGTATATATATATAGCTTATATAGAGAATATGGAGCATATACTGAACGAGGAAAAAAACATTGCCTAGTTTTATTTAGAGGTCCAAACTGAGCAAAATATCTTGTTGTTTATACAGACAAAATTAATATAAACAACAGCAACTCTACGGAAGTACAAATGAAGTGCAAAGATTTCCCAGAGATGTGAATTTCCATTCTAATTTTATGGAGCAGGTTTCAGAGGCATTCGTCTATGAGGTGTTTTCTGCTGATAGTCATGACAGGTGGTTGGGTAACAAAGCAGGAAGGTGTTAGTATGCTGCGGAGGCAACAGGGCTGTTGAACAGCCCGGAGGGGGTGCTGACTGCTGAGGTGTCCATACTGAGATGGGCTGGATGTGGAGGCCGGGAATGATTGGAAAATTATCCAAGTGTTCAACAGCAGACAACCTGAGCTTGCAACATGGTAGTTCTGGCGTCTGCCAATAGATAACACTTGCCTTCCATTAAAGCAATTTCTACAGTGTAATTTTCTGTCAGACTGTACATTTTCTGCAAAAGATATGTATTAGCTGCAAAATGCTGATTAGATGTCCAACCTAATACATCTCTTTTGCAGCAGTTTGTACAGTCTGACAGAAAATTGCTTTAATTTTTACCCTTAAAGTCAGCATGAAACAAAAGTTGTAATAGTCTTTTCTTCCTGAAACCCCTACTGGAACCACAACAAATGTATTTATTTCTCTCATCATCAGAGAAGAGATGTTGCTGCAAGAGGGAGAGGAACTTATTTGGATTAAGAGGGGAACATTTTAAAAAATCTTTAAAAAAATCCAATATTCCATAAAAAATAAGAATTGAGAGATGAACAAATGACAAAAGATGATATATATTGGATGGATTGTATTTGATACTCACATTTCAATGTGATTTTCCTTGATTACCACCTGAGGGCACTCCATCCCAGACTGTCATTCCATCAAAGACTACATTACCCATAATCCTTTGCCCAGACTCATCAGCACTCATTGTTTACACCCGTCTCATTTACCTCATTACCTCAGCCTATATAAACCATGTTTACTCTGTCGTGTTTAGTGTAACAACTGTATGTCACGATTCACCAGTGAGAGTGCCCCTGATTACCACCTGAGGGCACTCCATCCCGGACTGTCATTCCATCAAAAACTGACAGAAAGGAAACCAGGGAGAACACTCAGAATTGCAGTTGTTACTCTAAACAAGACTTCGCCGTGAATGACAGAGTGAACATGGTTTATATAGGCTGAGGTAAATGAGACAGGCGTAAACAATGACTATGTTTACATGGACAGCAGTAATCTAATTATTGACCTTATTCTGAATAAGACAATATTCTGATTAAGGTGTTTACATGAGTTGCTTTTAGAATATTCCGTTCATGTTCCCGTTTTACATGTTACAGAACATAGCTCGATTAATAGCGCGTCATTACGTCCCCATGCCACGCTACGCTGTCCGACGTCCAATCATAGCGCGACTTTGGCGGGTCTGTTAAAATTCATTGGGCTTCAGGCAACCCGCTGTGTCACTGTTGGACAGTGTTACTTTATAAAAACTAGTGATTTTTATACTTTTTCATGTAATTTTTTATATATATATTTACGTTGTTTTATTTTTGTAATATTATATATTATCTCTTTCAGTTTTCTTTGAAGAGACACTGCCCATCTTGCCTCCTTCTTGACAGCCTACATTTCAAATAATAGCTTTTATTAAAGCTGAAAAAGGTTTCAAAATCGTGATTGTTTGGATTGTTTTTTTCTGCCGTCGAGCCACAGGCGTTCACTGAATGGCCATATGGCTCGCGATCCTAGAGGTTTCGACCGCTGTTGTAAGCAGACAGTTATGAATATGGGATTACAGATACAAACTTTTTGCATTTTACTTTTACAATGAGCAGAGATATTACAGCACAAAGAAAAAATATAGAGGAGGGCGTGTCAGAATGAGCAGTCAAGCAAGACACGCACCATAGCAACACGTCATGGTAACGACATTTCAGACTGACAGATACGTAAAAGATAAACGCTCTGAGCCCAAAAGTAACCAAAGATAAACATTTGAGCGCTTTGTTACTGTTTTGTACGCGCTGTTATATTAATTATAATTCAAATTCTGTTATATTGGCCACACTATTATTGATGATTGTTGAGAGGGGCACTTTTGATACATTTTTTTTAAAAGGGCTGGGGCTCGAGCCCCCAAAGCCCTCCCCTCTGCACTTGCCTGTGTGTGTGTGTGTGTGTCCTGTCACAAAATTGCGGTGAAAACTCCTAGACAACGTTAATAGTTAGATTAAGGTGTGAACATGTCTTTAATGCTCTCCGATAATGCAACTAAAATAGGCATACTCCACATGTCTTAATTCGATTTGCGTTTACTTCGATTATGACTTTAACCGGATTAAGGTCATTAGAAATCGATGTTTACATGTTAGCTTCTTAATCAGAGTATTGTCTTAATCAGGTTAATATCGGAGTATTGTTGTCCATGAAAACATACTCAATGAGTGCTGATGAGTCCGGGCAAAGGATTATGGGTAATGAAGTCTTTGATGGAATGACAGTCCGGGATGGAGTGCCCTCAGGTGGTAATCAGGGGCACTCTCACTGGTGAATTGACTTATTTATTAACAATATAAAAGTTATTTTTACATTTACTTAATAAAACTCAAACCACTAAAAGGCCTTTGCTTGCTATAAAAGCTATAAACTATCAATCAATAGCTATGATTCCATGCGAATGTAACTTATGCGCAAAATTGCAATATAATCGTCACTTCCTGATAAACCACCGCTAAAAAATCACTAAGAAACACAGGAGAAGCCACCAAATATAATCATTTTCAAATTATTTGCGTCTCAATAAACTTGTCTTGCTTTCACAGGCTGATGCTGCTGTTTGGGAATGCAGTCGTGTAAGAGGGAAATATAAAGTTCTAGGAGGGAAATATAATGAGCATCTTTGACAACAGACTTCTGAATGGCCAAAACAGCATTTCAGATGCTTTGCAAACAAGATTTTTTTTCCGCTGGTTAATACAGTTATGCTGTTACATTGCGAAAGTCACATGATTTGTTTATGCGCATTGAGGAATTTATTTGGTAAAAGCATTTCCATCGTAGTTTATGCGCATGTTTTCGTATTGGGTTGAAAATGTATCTGACTCAAATAAGCGCATATGTTTTTTTTATGCGAATTTTTGGAATTTATACGCATCTTGGCGTTTCCATTCAACATTTTTTGATGCGATATCCCAAAATGCGCATAAAAATAGGTGGATGGAAACAAAGCTAATCAGATGACAGAAGGCATGTAGTAGATTGTGTGCAACAGGTTTATCAGTTTTGATCATGTTGATCATTTAGAGGCCTTAGAAATTCATATCAAATACGAGGGTGAAAGGCTGAGAGATTAAGAGATTAAGGGTTATTCCATTGGCATACATTTATTTTTGTTTTAAGCAAAAGTCACTTAATTTTGAGTTTTAATTTTAAGATTTATTAATGAGTTTGGGGTCAACAAACACGACTTACTATCTTAAGTGAAGCACCATTAAACACCTCCAAAATCATTTGTGCTTTAAGCCTCAGACTAGTTTTTATTATGAAATCTGGTGGCATCACTCACATAAGGAGAATCTTCACAGATTTTTCCCCCCTCAAATCTCAAACATGCACACACTACAAGATTTTTTAAACATTTTTGCTCAGCACACACGTCATGACTTCAAGATGTTATTAAGATTATCATGCCAGGACGAGCAACTTGCGTGATCTCATAGGGAGCGGGTGTAAACCATAGGCCAAAAAAAATATGGGCGATAAATTATAAATTCAGGTTTTGAAAATGTATAACTCAGGCCCTGTGTGCTCTAGCACCCTGCAGACAGTTTTGGCTGTATCATGTTGTATACAAGATTTATTCAAATGGATCTGAAGGGAGGAATATTACCTTTTTTTTGTAAATTATCTCCAGAAAGTAGACATTCTAAGCTTTCAAATGGTACCACACATGAGGTCAGAGCTCCTCTACAGACGTTTAAAATTTTAAGTATATACTTGATGATGTTATTTTGGACCTTTATCAGGGTCTGCAGTAGCCTGACAAGCCAGACCCACATCAAGATGTTGGGTCTGGAAACTCACCATTGACAGGGCTCAATCCGAGCGGAAGGATAAACGGTTGTCTTTCAAATTCCCTCTGCACGCAATTGGATAGCACCATGAGCGCTACAACCAACCAGAGCAAACAAGAAGGTGAAGAGGAGCTAACGTTAGTTGATAGACTTTCGCCGTATCCGGTCGTCAAAACTCCGAACATATCATCTTTTCTTAAGAATGACTCCAGTGCCGTTCTTTGTTCTTTTCTCAAAGAAAAGCTCAACTCCAAGTCTTCCAGAGTTGTGGCCAAAGCCGATACGAAAGACCGCTGTTCGTCAGCTTCTTTGTTTACGAGTAGCACGCAGAACCGTCGCAACTCTGCCGTGACGTGCCATACGAGCCATTCTCACCATACAACATGACTTCAACATCCAGCTAGGTACATCCTTGATTTCCCCATCAAAGTCAGTCAGAAATCTTGGAGTAACATTTGATGACCAGCTGTCCTTCAGAGAACACATTTCTAAGACAGCTCGCTCATGCCGGTTTGCGCTCCACAACATCAGGAAGATTAGGCCGTTCCTAACAGAGCATGCAACACATCAAGTTTAAGGAGCTGACGCTTGCATACAGAGCCACCACGCGCTCAGCTCCTGCTTACTTTGACTCCATTCTACAAATCCACACCCCCACCAGAAGCCTTCGCTCAGCAAAGAAACGACGGCTTGTGGTACCATCACAGAGGGGGAAAAAATCCCTTTCCAGAACATTCTCATTCAACGTTCCCAGCTGGTGGAACGATCTTCCCAACGCCATCCGAAACGCAGAATCATTGACATCATTCAAAAGCCAACTTAAAACTCAGCTCTTCCGCGAGCACTTAACCTCATAAAAAAAAAAAAAATCCTCTTTCTCTTCCTTTTTCCCTCCCTCTTCTAGCCTGTGCTACACTGAGCAATGTACACGGTCTCAGGATTTCAGGCTCTTATTGCGCTTCTCGACTCTTCATGACCAATCGCTTCATGTTTCCCCAAGTTGTAAGTCGCTTTGGATAAAAGCGTCTGCTAAATGCATAAATGTAAATGTAAATGTAAACGTGCCGTCATTATGTTAAGCCCACCCACCGACTCTATACACGATGTGATTGGCCTGACCAGAGTTTGGGTTTTCCAGCTCGCAGGTCTACCGAAAGTTGCTAGACTACACTCGCGGCAAATTAGATTTGCTGCCGCTACTAGGGTGCGTCTAGATTTCTAGGCTAGGTCTGCAGAGTTTAAGAGGTAAAAAAAACGAACACTTGAAATTAAATCAGCGTGATAAAAACTGCATAAAATGACAGAAGCCATCTTTAGGAAAAATTATTTGAAGTGTAATTTGATTGTTTAGTTTGTCTCACGTCCATTTGAATAGATGGATGGGCGGGGCTTATGACCTATAATAGGACCAACCACTTGGGGGGGGGGGGCGATCGAGACGCTTTAGCTTCAGTTTTCAACACAAGTGCGACATGCTTGGTGTAAACATGTTCATATCGTCATTGATGTCTCAACAGGTGATGTTTCCATTTACTAGCAGTTTTCTACTCTCACCCGGTATGTTCAAAACCAAGGCGATTTCTCCTCAGCTCTACTCTCTGTCCATACGGTTGTGTCATGTTTTCGAAGACACGTTCTGGATGTGCTTTTGCAACACTTCCACACGCCATTCCGCCACCTCAGCATTTCAACGGACACGCACCTTGCTTTGTGGTCGGTGGCAAGTGCTCTCATTCACTTCTCTCATTGGCTATTGTGAAACAACTGACTTAATCATCTCGATTTAAAATCCTAAATATCAAAAATGTTCAATATGATGAGAGCATTGTGTGAGAGCAGATCGGGAGGTGCAAGATTCGATCTGTGAACGCTTCACATTACCACATAATCTCCGCTGAACATCAGAAACGATCGAAGTCCAAGATTTTTTCTCCGACTCTCGGGAGGGGAAAATCAGCCTAAAACTCCTGTGGTGTGAGCCCGGCTTTATTCTATGAACTATAATAATTTGCTTCCTGCAACACACAAAGATTGTGATAGCTCACAAAGATCGATCCGTTGACAAGCACTTCAGTGATGCAGCTGTGAACATAATGAACTTATTCATCATAAGTGGATAAACTAGACTGAGGATGCTTCATCTAAGACATCATGTCCCACTTTTCAAGGTCACTGTTCAAGGATTTTGTCAGAGCTATTGTTGACTAAAGACTTTGTGCTGTTGAAAGTATCTTTGCAGACTTTTAAGGGTTCATGCGGTTTCTAGAAGGAATCCAGGCAGTGCAGCCTGTACGAGGACTTTGTTCTTTGGATTGTCAGAGTTCTCTGTCCGACTTTCATTCATCTTTGATCATGAGAGAAGCGTCTGCTGGCTTCACCGGAACAGCTTTGGTCCCTAGTGCGATCTGAACACGAGCTCTGTATGGATCTGGGTTGTCCTGAAGCACGCTTTCCCCGTGCCTCTGTTGGTTCTTTTCTGGTTTCTGCATGAGCGCATTTTGAACAGACAATGACACAAGAGGGTTAGAAAGGCTTTCAATTTTTCTTTCAGATGTGGCTGGATCACTAGAGGTCTGTCAAAACAGTCCCGAAGGCACCTCAGGGACATGCTAATAGTCTCTGCAGCAGCTAGATGGATGTTGACTTCTACCATCCTCACGCATCAGCGGGACGGTCACCATCCAACAGGAACACCCTCAGTTTAATGCAGCACTTTCGAAGGCTCGTCTGGAGAATTCGGTCGTTTGCTGCTATGCTATTTTCTCCATCCTGTGAGATGACAAGTTTGCAAATAGCTACCTTCTAAGGGAAGTGTCGTAATCAAAATGAAATATCACAAGTGACTGACCTGTGTGTAAAAGCATCCATCAAATGCTTAAATGTAAATGTGTTCCGAAGGCCCTGAATGGGCAGCAAGTTAATATGCTACACAAATGATTCCAATGGAGTTTGAAGGTAACAACTCGATAAATATACATAGCATGCATTCAATTAGATATAAATAGCTTAAACAATTATTTATCAATACTCTCTGGTATTGAAAGAAATATACATTTTCCTTTCCCTCTATCCAGCGTCCCACACACTTTATTAGGTACACCTGTTCAACTCAAATATCTAATCAGCCAATCACATGGCAGAAACTCAATGCATTTATGCATTTAGACATGAGCTGCATCTGAAATCGCATACTTCCCTAGCTACTAGTAGGCGAAAAACAGTATGTGACCCCGATGACCATTTACGACGCGATTTACTATCCCATGAGGCCGCAGGGGACATTTGTGAATGGACACTGGTAGGTCATATGATAATGACAACATGGCGAATGTAGTACGTCCGGATTACATTCATACTACACACATTCATACTATATAGAACATTATTTTTTAGAGATTGTGAAGTAATTACTTATTCAAAATAAGTACCTACTCAAGAGATTTAGGACATGCAGACATGGTGAAGACGATCTGCTGAGGTTCAAATTTAGCATCAGAATGGGAAAGAAAGGTGATTTAAGCAATTTTGAGCGTGGCATGGTTGTTGGTGCCAGACGGGCCGGTCTGAGTATTTCACAATCTGCTCAGTTACTGGGATTTTCACACACGACCATTTCTAGGGTTTACAAAGAATGGTGTGAAAAGGGAAAAACATCCAGTATGCGGCAGTCCTGTGGGCAAAAATGCCTTGTTGATGCTAGAGGTCAGAGGAGAATGGGCCGACTGATTCAAGCTGATAGAAGAGCAACTTTGACTGAAATAACCACTCGTTACAACCGAGGTATGCAGCAAAGCATTTGTGAAGCCACAACACGCACAACCTTGAGGCCGATGGGCTACAACAGCAGAAGACCCCACCGGGTACCACTCATCTCCACTACAAATAGGAAAAAGAGGCTACAATTTGCACGAGCTCACCAAAATTGGACAGTTGAAGACTGGAAAAATGGATTTCTGGATTTCTGTTGAGACATTCAGATGGTAGAGTCAGAATTTGGCGTAAACAGAATGAGAACATGGATCCATCATGCCTTGTTACCACTGTGCAGGCTGGTGGTGGTGGTGTAATGGTGTGGGGGATGTTTTCTTGGCACACTTTAGGCCCCTTAGTGCCAATGGGGCATCGTTTAAATGCCACGGCCTACCTGAGCATTGTTTCTGACCATGTCCATCCCTTTATGTTACCCATCCTCTGATTGCTACTTCCAGCAGGATAATGCACCATGTCACAAAGCTCGAATCATTTCAAATTGGTTTCTTGAACATGACAATGAGTTCACTGTACTAAAATGGCCCCCATAGTCACCAGATCTCAACCCAATAGAGCATCTTTGGGATGTGGTGGAACGGGAGCTTCGTGCCCTGGATGTGCATCCCACAAATCTCCATCAACTGCAAGATGCTATCCTATCAATATGGGCCAACATTTCTAAAGAATGCTTTCAGCACCTTGTTGAATCAATGCCACGTAGAATTAAGGCAGTTCTGAAGGCGAAAGGGAGTCAAACACAGTATTAGTATGGCGTTCCTAATAATCCTTTAGGTGAGTGTATTTAGCGAAAGAGTTAATTTTTCTAGTTAAGTAACAGCTGTGGACACTGAATGAGGTAACGTTAAATGTGATGCTACGTGACATTGTTTAAAAGCTGTTTTATTGTCTTTCCACCGTTGAAACACTGATTGAGCGATTACACAACATTTGATACACTTCAGTAAGTTGTAATGTATCCTCAACATACCTTAAGAGATGTTATTTTATTCTTTAGGAACAGATGATTGCGTTCACTCGCGTGCCGCCGCCGCTTGAAGTCGAACTGATGCGCCTATACAGTCACGTCACATTAAAGAGCGTCAAAACTGCATTTATGATAAAGTGGACTGAATACTCAATATGTTCGTGTGGGAACTCGGATTGAAGTGTGTTCCGCACTTACAACAAGTCGACTGTTAACTGTTAAAGACTGCACTCGGAAACCGTTCGGTACACGCGTGCACCAAACCGAAAGCCCGAAACAGTTCGATATGAATATGTGTACCGTTACACCCCTACTGAACGCACAACACGTCAAACCTTGAAGCAGAAGAGCTACAGCAGCAGAAGACACATCGGTGACATTGTCAGCAAAGAACAGCAAACTGAGGCTACAATTCACACAGGAAATTGGGCAGTAGAAGATTGGAAAATGTTGCCTGGTCTGATGTGTCTCGATTTCTGCTGTGACATTCAGAATTTGGTGTAAAAATCATGAAAGCATGGCTCCATCCTGCCTGTATCAGCGGTTCAGGCTGCTGCTGGTGTAATGGTGTGGAGGATAGTTTCTTGGCACACTTTGGGCCTTTAGTACCAACTGAGCATTGTTTAAACGCCACAGCCATGTCCGTCCCTTTATATCCACAGTGTGCCCATCTTCTGATGGCTACTTCCAGCAGGATAACACACCGTGTCACAAAGATCATATCATCTCAAACTGGTTTCTTGATCATGACTTCGCTTTTAGACATGCACTCACAAACTTCCCCTCTGGAGAATCCCTGCCACCATTTTGAAATGAGTGCCGCTTTGTCAGGTGGGCGAGGGAAGTTTATGTGGATAGGCCCTCGTCCCCTTGATTTTGACAGAGGGAGCGAGTCTACTCCCACATACACTACAAGCAGCTCCATATCCCACAATTCAACTTGATTGTGACGTCACAGCAGATCGCGCTTACCTGTAGTGTATGATATATTATTTTGAGAATTATTACTATGTGTTAGAAGCAGGAAAAATGGGCAAGCGTAATGATTTGAGCGAGTTTGACATGGGCAAAATTGTGATGGCTAAATGACTGGGTCAGAGCATCTCCAAAACTGCAGCTCTTGTTGGGTGTTCCCGGTCTGCAGTGGTCAGTATCTATCAAAAGTGGTTCAAGGAAGGAGCAGTGAGCCCCTTTTCCACCAGAATGAACCGGGTGCAAGTTCAGAGCCAATGCTAATCCCAGTTCATAGTTGGTTCGACTGAGGAGGCTTCTAAGAACCGTTTGCTTTTCCACATGCTGAGAGCCACAACAGAGCCATGTCTTGTATACGTCTCATCTTTCTCTGCAACGCCAGCGAGGCAGTGGCAGTGTTGCCAAGTCTGCGGTTTTCCCGCGGAATTGGGCTACTTCATCACTGTTGCCGCGGGCTGTCTTTCATGTCCGTGGGTTTAAGCGACCCCAATTATGTGATATTTAGCCCGGGGAATGCAAATTTTAATAGGCAACCATGCCAAAAAAACACATATTTTACCCCCAAATGTGATTTTTACCCGGGGAAGCCCCCCTGAAACGCGATTGGGCTTGTTTTGAGTAGCAATTGGGCGGGTTTTGTTGTGAAAACCTGGCAACCCTGGGCAGCGGGAAACACACAGACCGATCCATACACGTATGATATAAAAAAAAAAAAACGCATGAGTGAATCAAAAGCATAAGGAGTCATATGCTCTCGCTGGACTTGTTATCATACAGCGACCGGTCTGCACAGCACCGCTGCCAACAAGCCTTCCATCAACACTGCAAACGTTGCATTACTATTGATTCACGTGGCTTTACGATCCTACATCGGCATCAAAACACAACGAAAACACAGTGAATCCAACGCATTCATGCAGTTCGCCGTAATTTGTATAGACGGAGATTACAAACGAGCAGCAGCTGTTAGCTCCATTAGCTGCTATTTAAAAAATGGCGAATCTCAAGTTTGTGTTCGTGTTGTTGACCCCGCCCCCAGCGCCTGACGTAATCGGTTCTTACTTCTAGCCCTGTTCTAGCCCAGCAATGTTTTGGTGCTACTTAAGAACCACTTTTCCTGGCTCGGAGCTGGGGCTTTGGGTGTGGAAACACAAAGAACCGATTTGAAACTAGGCTCTGGCTCCGATCTAGCTCTAGCACATGCCTTGGTGGAAAAGGGGTAGTGGTGAACCGGCGACAGGGTCATGGGTGGCCAAGGCTCACCGATGCACGTGGGGAGCGAAGGCTGGCCCTTGTGGTCCGATCAAACAGACGAGCTACTGGAGCTCAAAATGCTCAAGAAGTTAATGCTGGTCCTGATAGAAATGTGTCAGAATACACAGAGCATCTCAGTTTGTAGCGTATGGGGCGGCATAGCCGCAGACCAGTCAGGGTGCCCATGCTGACCCCTGTCCACCACTGAAAGCGCCAACTGTGAGAACGTAAGCATCAGAACTGGACCACGGAGCAATGGAAGGTGGCCTGGTCTGAAGAATCATGTTTTCTTATACATCACATGGATGGCCGGGTGCGTCGGTTACCTAGGGAACACATGGCACCAGGATGCACTATGGGAATAAGGCAAATACTTTGACATGTAGGCCTACCACCTATGCCAGACCATGTACACCCTTGCATGGAAACAGTATTCCCTGGTGATTCCCTCTTAGAGCAAGATAATGCACTCTGCCGCAAAGCAAAAATGGTTCAGGAATGGTTTGAGGAGCACAAGGACGAGTGATATATATATATATATATATATATATATATTAGGGCTGGACAAATTAACACGTTAACGCGGGCGATACATTTTTTCAGCGTAACGCATTAAAAATAATCAACACAAATAACGCAGCGTCAGTTTTTATATCCATTTTTGCCTAGAGTTACATGATCACGCTCCTATTCATGTAAATGCTTCCAAGCGCGACAAGACAAGAGAATGCGCTGTATGTCAGTGTCCTGTCTGTGTGGCTGCGTCTCATGTCAGCTAATCGAGGGACACTTTGACACACACACACACACACACACACACACACACACACTCGTCGACGCACAGACAGACTCGCGTCAGTCTCCTGCTCACATCAAGTTCTCTTTTGGGCTTGATCAAACAATAACAACAACAGAGGATTTTGAGTATTCTCAAATTAGGAGTCTTAAATAGTTAAATAACGTCTTAAATGAACTTAAAGAGTTGTGAGGAAATGAGATGCACGGGACAGCGCGTGAGATCCGCGTCATGTTCGTCCGCGGCCGTTCTTAAAGTGACAGGAGCACTGATGATGCCTTTGTTTAATGTTCATCAAAGAACAACGGGAACAGAGAAAATTGTAGCTTTAATGATGATTAATCTACATTTCATTTATTATTTATGCAGTTAAGAAAGGTGTTTGATAACCATTACATTTCTGTACATGTCTAACAGGGAAGGCACAGGTAAAAATAAATGTATTATAATGGTTTATTTTTAATGGTTTACAATTAATTATAATTGTTTTAAGTTCACTTAAATTAAAAGTTATTTTTAAAGCCTAATAAATGTTGAAATTGGGAGCTTTCAGTTATACTGTAATGTAACGTCATTAGAGACATTTTGTTAACAAAACATTCCAAAAAAATGTTTTATTAAATAAAGCATGTCCTAAAATAACTCAACACTAGTCTGGTGATAGTTTCAGCATCTTTTTTTATTTTAATAAAACTTCACAAAAAAAAGTACAAAAACAATGAACTTACACAGTATGTCTCCGAAGACAGAAAAAAAATTCAATACATGTCTCATCAGTGTAGGAAAAATAATAAAGAAAAGGACGTTATGAAGCATTACAAGTTACACAACTAATATGAGTAGCTCCAAACACACACAAATGTGTTTAGCAAACCTATTAAATCCCAGGGCAAAGCATTTGACTTTTCTTTCCCTTAAAGGTTGAATTTCACCCCATGTTTTTTGCATTGTGGCATGACAATTAAGCATATTCCCCGTGTGACTAATGTATCACTCATTGCTAAACTAATTACATATACATATTCATAGATTATAGTTGTATTTGTTGTACAATCATAAAATCATAAATACATTGTATTATGAGAATCTAATGAAAATCATTGAGAAAATAGAGAATTATAAAAATAATAATACTATGCAAAATAATGCTGCGCTGTGGGAAAATATGCTTAATTGTCATTCAAAATCTTTTCTTTCTTTTGATATTAGGGTGAAATATAAAAGACCTGTTTCATGCAGTCAACCTTATTTTTACAAGCATGATTTATTTGAGGTTAGAAAAGATCACATTATTTTAACAGTACAAAACCATGATTCACCAAAACCTCCATCCAGGATAACTGCAGAGATCAGCTGATAGAAATCATACAGAGCTAAATTACCCACTAACTAGCTGTACACACTCATGGCTCTATGACATCACTTCCTTCTGCTCAGTGTGCAAGGAATCTAACAGGTTTGAGTAAACACAGGGCATTTGGTGACCACACATCCTGAGACAGGTCATTCAGTATCTGTCTGATCGTGATACACGGCTCTAAGAAGAGGATTTTTCAATGTCCGTCTACGCTTTGATTGGTCGAGAGTCACTAAACGCAGTTTCCTTTCCCTCTTCTTTTGTCTCTTTTTCTACTTTGACATCTTTCTTGCAGTTTATCTCGCCACCTTGCTCTTTCTTCTTTCGTTTCTTTGTGACAGCGTGTTTATTTTCCTCTATCTTCAGCTCGATCTTTACTTCCTTTTTCCAGGATCCAAAGGGGAGGATGTCCAGGTCTCCACCTGAGCTTTCACACAGCGTCGGCCCCGCCCACTCTGGGACCTCCAATCCCAGCAGCTTCATCAACTGACCCATGACCTCATCTACGTAGCCGTGGATAAGCAGGTGGCCGTGCTTGTCCTAGAAAAACCAAGTAGCACTGTTAGTGTTAAGTGACGTTTTAAAGGGATAATTCACAAAAAAAATGTATTCTGTCATTATTTACTCAAATCCCATGACTTTTTTGTTTCGTACAATGAACATAAATGATAACGAACCATGTTATAAATAAAAAGGCGCATTAAAAAATTGTCAATATGACTTAAGATCTCATACAATATCTTTTTGTGTATGACAATTTAAGCCATTAATCACCATCACATATAGCTATTTATTGTATGAGATCAGAAGGTGTATGACTGCTACTTGCGACTTCTCATATGTCTATCATGCTTTTTGACCCTCACTTTTTGTGTGGCCATATGTGGGAACGTCATTTGGATTGCAGAATTGAGTAAATGAGGGAGTTTTACTTTTTTGTATGCTCTAAACCTTTAAATGTGCAGTAAGTGATTTCTGAGAAACACTGTTGATATTTGAAATCAACCCAAACAAACACACCCTTGTGGGCGGCAGTGGCTCAGTGGTTCATGTAGGTTGTCTACAAACCGGAAGGTTGGCGGTTCGATCCCCGGTTCCACCTGACCAAGTGACACCTAACCTAAGACACCTAACCCCAGCTGCTCCCGACGAGTTGGATGGCGCCTTGCATGGCTGACACCGCCGTCGGTGTGTGAATGGGTGAATGTGAGCCTGCTGATTGGCTCACTCTGTCTCCTCCCCCATCATGAGTGGACACACCCCCTACTGCTGATTGGTTCACTCTCCCTCCTCCCCCATCATGAGTGGACACACCCCCTACTGCTGATTGGCTCACTCTCCCTCCTCCCCCATCATGAGTGGACACGCCCCCTACTGCTGGTTGGCTCACTCTCCCTCCTCCCCCATCATGAGTGGACACACCCCCTACTGCTGATTGGCTCACCCTGTCTCCTCCCCCATCATGAGTGGACACGCCCCCTACTGCTGGTTGGCTCACTCTCCCTCCTCCCCCACCATGAGTTGACACACCCCCTACTGCTGATTGGCTCACTCTGTCTCCTCCCCCATCATGAAATGACACACCCCCTACTGCTGATTGGCTCACTCTCCCTCCTCCCCCATGATGAGTGGACACGCCCCCTACTGCTGGTTGGCTCACTCTCCCTCCTCCCCAATCATGAGTGGACACGCCCTCTGCTGCTGATTGGCTCACTCTTCCTCCTCCCCCATCATGAGTAGACACACCCCCTACTGCTGATTGGCTCACTCTCCCTCCTCCCCCATCATGAGTGGACACACCCCTTACAGCTGATTGGCTCACCCTGTCTCCTCCCCCATCACGAGTGGACACACCCCTACTGCTGATTGGCTCACTCTCCCTCCTCCCCCATCATGAGTGGACACACCCCAACTGCTGATTGGCTCACTCTCCCTCCTCCCCCATCATGAGTGGACACACCCCCTACAGCTGATTGGCTCACCCTGTCTCCTCCCCCATCATGAGTGGACACGCCCCCTACTGCTGGTTGGCTCACTCTCCCTCCTCCCCCATCATGAGTGGACACACCCCCTACAGCTGATTGGCTCACCCTGTCTCCTCCCCCATCATAAGTGGACACACCCCCTACTGCTGATTGGCTCACTCTGTCTCCCCCATCATGAGTGGACACACCCCCTACTGCTGGTTGGCTCACTCTCCCTCCTCCCCCATCATAAGTGGACACACCCCCTACTGCTGATTGGCTCACTCTGTCTCCTCCCCCATCATGAGTGGACACACCCCCTACTGCTGTTGGCTCACTCTGTCTCCTCCCCCATCATGAGTGGACACACTCCCTACTGCTGGTTGGCTCACTCTCCCTCCTCCCCCATCATGAGTGGACACACCCCCTACTGCTGGTTGGCTCACTCTCCCTCCTCCCCCATCATGAGTGGACACACCCCCTACTGCTGGTTGGCTCACTCTCCCTCCTCCCCCATCATGAGTGGACACACCCCCTACTGCTGGTTGGCTCACTCTCCCTCCTCCCCCATCATGAGTGGACACACCCCCTACTGCTGATTGGCTCACTCTGTCTCCCCCATCATGAGTGGACACACCCCCTACTGCTGGTTGGCTCACTCTCCCTCCTCCCCCATCCTAAGTGGACACACCCCCTACTGCTGATTGGCTCACTCTGTCTCCTCCCCCATCATGAGTGGACAAACCCCCTACTGCTGTTGGCTCACTCTGTCTCCTCCCCCATCATGAGTGGACACACTCCCTACTGCTGGTTGGCTCACTCTCCCTCCTCCCCCATCATGAGTGGACACACCCCCTACTGCTGGTTGGCTCACTCTCCCTCCTCCCCCATCATGAGTGGACACACCCCCTACTGCTGGTTGGCTCACTCTCCCTCCTCCCCCATCATGAGTGGACACACCCCCTACTGCTGGTTGGCTCACTCTCCCTCCTCCCCCATCATGAGTGGACACACCCCTACTGCTGGTTGGCTCACTCTCTCTCCTCCCCCATCATGAGTGGACACACCCCCTACTGCTGATTGGCTCACTCTGTCTCCCCCATCATGAGTGGACACACCCCCTACTGCTGGTTGGCTCACTCTCCCTCCTCCCCCATCATAAGTGGACACACCCCCTACTGCTGATTGGCTCACTCTGTCTCCTCCCCCATCATGAGTGGACACACCCCCTACTGCTGTTGGCTCACTCTGTCTCCTCCCCCATCATGAGTGGACACACTCCCTACTGCTGGTTGGCTCACTCTCCCTCCTCCCCCATCATGAGTGGACACACCCCCTACTGCTGGTTGGCTCACTCTCCCTCCTCCCCCATCATGAGTGGACACACCCCCTACTGCTGGCTGGCTCACTCTCCCTCCTCCCCCATCATGAGTAGACACACCCCCTACTGCTGATTGGCTCACTCTCCCTCCTCCCCCATCATGAGTAGACACACCCCCTACTGCTGGTTGGCTCACTCTCCCTCCTCCCCCATCATGAGTGGACACACCCCCTACTGCTGGTTGGCTCACTCTCCCTCCTCCCCCATCATGAGTGGACACACCCCCTACTGCTGGTTGGCTCACTCTCTCTCCTCCCCCATCATGAGTGGACACACCCCCTACTGCTGATTGGCTCACTCTGTCTCCCCCATCATGAGTGGACACACCCCCTACTGCTGGTTGGCTCACTCTCCCTCCTCCCCCATCATAAGTGGACACACCCCCTACTGCTGATTGGCTCACTCTGTCTCCTCCCCCATCATGAGTGGACACACCCCCTACTGCTGTTGGCTCACTCTGTCTCCTCCCCCATCATGAGTGGACACACTCCCTACTGCTGGTTGGCTCACTCTCCCTCCTCCCCCATCATGAGTGGACACACCCCCTACTGCTGGTTGGCTCACTCTCCCTCCTCCCCCATCATGAGTGGACACACCCCCTACTGCTGGCTGGCTCACTCTCCCTCCTCCCCCATCATGAGTAGACACACCCCCTACTGCTGATTGGCTCACTCTCCCTCCTCCCCCATCATGAGTAGACACACCCCCTACTGCTGATTGGCTCACTCTCCCTCCTCCCCCATCATGAGTAGACACACCCCCTACTGCTAATTGTCTACAAGTCTGTTGTGCCGCTTGATCCGATCCACTTTTAACAGTTTCTCAGAAATCGCTTACTGCACCTTTAAGAGTGTGATTCAACTGAAATGCAAAATTTCCTGAACAAACAGAACAGTTTTTAATAAATCTGAAAATATCACACATCATTGTTCAAAAGTTTGGGGGTCAATAAGATGATTTTTTTTTTTAAAGAAATGAATACTTTTATTCATGCCCGAGAAATGTCAAATTCTATTCCTTTACATGTTAAGCAGCGATAATACCATAAACTCGCCCACCCAAAAATCTGACATGTGGAATAACACGTTGTATATACGTCAGAGTTTGAATTTCAAACAAGATTTATAAAAAATAAATCCAATTTGGGATTTGAGATGTTGACAGGAATTGGAAGCAATGAGGTAAGACGGCAAAAATAACCTTCAGATGAAACACGACTCAAATATGGGCCGAGAACGACACGTCTTAAAATTAATAGGATTAATCCATTAAAAACATTTCAGCCACATGATGAGATCAGAAAGGAAATGACAGACGGATGATACGAGCTTAAGAGAAAATCCACCTGACTCTTCAACGAAGCTGCAAAGCTTCTTAATCAAAATTGTTTTAATAATGAGAATGAATGGTCAGAAATGGTTTAGCGCAGCTGTGCTTTTGAAGGACACTAATCTGAGCGTGCGTGATGTTGTGCTCAGAGCTCACATGTGCTGACACATTTCAAACTACTGTGTGTTTCTGTAAGCGTGCGTACTTTTGTGTGGGCGAGGACTAAGATAAAGACGGTTTTAAAACCTACTGAGCTGCTCTGATGTCTGCATCGTCAGAATATTAACTGAAATTGATCCTTATTAGAGTTAGATCAGGGGTCTTCAACTAAAATAGCTTGAGGTCCAGTAAATGAACCCTCCTCACTGGCCGAGGTCCGGACCTAAAAACAATAACTTATGTTTATTGCCAGACTAAAGAAATTAGTGTAGATAGATTTTGTTCTTAATTGAACAAAATATAATATGTTCTCATATGGACAAAACATGTCTGTTCATATTGTTAAAGCAAACATAGGTAGGCTAATCCATCACAAAATTGATCTCATTTTGTTGTTGTTCTGTTATGTCCTTTAAGTTGCTTTGGTACAAAATATCTAAATTCAACCAGTAACCATGTCTGACAAAAATATGATGAACTAAAAATGCCTTCATCTCTAAATCTGCAGCAACTAAAGTGCTTTTTCCTGCTGAACTGAGATATATAACAGTCAATGAACGCAAACTCCCCCCCGGATCAGAAAATCTGAAATCTCATTTTATGTTTATTCACATGTATAGTCTCTACTTAACTAAATGTATCTAATATTGAACACTGCTCTCTTCTGTGCTTCAAGTTGCACTGGTAAAATATCATTCAGAAACACAAACAGGCAAAAATAAAGTGCCACCAGTGTTGGAAAAATTCACAAGTGAATTTTCTCACTCTCACTTTCCTTTCGTTTACTTAAAGTTTATTTTCTTTCCGTTAAGTCTCGTGTTCTGTTAAGTTTCGCCGCAAAGTTTCTCAACGAGTCTCCAACAGCGCTCTTCAACTTCAAACAGCGCCCACAAGACTTCCATCCAGCCGCCAACACGCCATTGGCTTTTCAAGACGTCGATCAAAAAACACGACCAGACCTTCAGCGAATCAAAGACCCGGGAAAACCCCTCTCCAGCCAGGGAGTCCCCTGTGGGACACAAACGCAAGTAATACCTCTAGATTCCAAGCTGAACTGGTGCATTGAGATCAAATTTAATAACCCCGCCTAAGAAACGATAGGAGATCATAAATTAATGATCGATGGTTTCTTCAGGTCATGTGTCATAAATGCATATTTTGCTTGGGATTTCATCATTTCTCTCTCTTAAAACTCATTCTTTCCTCACTTTCTTCCTTTCTGCAACGCGTGTGTGTTTATGTTAGATTTAGTTTGATGTGTTAGAGTAATCAATAAAGTTCCGTTTGTATTCAAAGATAACTGTTCTTGTGTTATGTGCTTACGAATTTAATGTCTTGAACTGCCGATCTAAGTTACCTGGCTGTTAAATAGTGTTTCACTATTGTTCTGATATTAATATCCACTGTAGAGTTGATATTTACGGCCCGTTCAAATGAATGTTGGAAGAGTCATTTGCTCGTCTGTAAAATAGACTCTCTCAGAATTCCCTATGAATTAATTAACTCATGGTGGAGAGTTCCTGCCCCAAGTGGAGGAGTTCAAGTATCTAGGGGTCTTGTTCACGAGTGAGGGGAGGATGGAACGGGAGATTGACAGATGGATCGGTGCAGCTTCTGCAGTAATGCGGTCGATGTACCGGTCTGTCGTGGTGAAGAAAGAGCTAAGCCGTAAGGCGAAGCTCTCGATTTACCGGTCAATCTACGTTCCTACTCTCACCTATGGTCATGAGCTTTGGGTCATGACCGAAAGGACAAGATCCCGGATACAGGCGGCCGAAATGAGCTTTCTCCGCAGGGTGGCTGGGCGCTCCCTTAGAGATAGGGTGAGAAGCTCAGTCACTCGGGAGGAACTCGGAGTAGAGCCGCTGCTCCTCCACATCGAGAGGGGACAGCTGAGGTGGCTCGGGCATCTGTTCCGGATGCCTCCTGAACGCCTTCCCGGGAAGGTGTTTCGGGCATGTCCAACCGGGAGGAGGCCCCGGGGAAGACCGAGGACACGCTGGAGGGACTATGTCTCCCGGCTGGCCTTGGAACGCCTCGGTGTCCCCCCGGAAGAGCTAGAGGAAGTGTCTAGGGAGAGGGAAGTCTGGGCATCTCTGCTTAGACTGCTGCCCCCGCGACCCGGCCCCGGATAAGCGGAAGAAGATGGATGGATGGATTAATTAATTCATTCATTTGAGCTAAATAGACCTGTTTCCCTTTAACAGAGTCCCCTTTAAGTTCTTACATATCGCTGGACGAATAAGTTAAGGTGTCATTATTTATAATGTCATTCTAGTCACTTTCATTTTAATTCAATTCCCCTTTGAGTTATTATTTGATCTGATTCATAATCCCTGCACAAGGTTTCTATAAACATATTTCTCATGTCTGTGAGGCAAGTAGCCTGCTGAGTTTGGGTTTATTTATGTTCAAGAGCAATGAAAGTGATCCCTCCGGCGCCTCCATGTCACGATTATTGTCTGCTATAGCCTATTTGCTTCTTATTTATTAAATCCAGGCAATTAGCTGATGAAACATTGATTAAAATTAAGATACAATTTATACAAAACGAAATTCACTTTAACCTGTTAACGGTCACCCCCCTTTTTGAAAATATACGTGAAAATGCAGTATCCAAACTTAAATGGTTGCAATTCAAGAATGCTTTGGAATATAGACATAAGTTTGGTCACCTTTTAAAGAAGACAGTCAGCAGATTATTGCTCAAGTGAATCACTTCAAAAAATTAGAGTATGAAAAAGTTATGGAAGTTTAAATTTACTGTAAATCAAATGTACTGTACTAAATATTTTATATAAAATATACATGTTAGAAAATAATCTGTACTCTAAAATAACTATCAAATCAAAGCCGTATGTCTAACCAATTTGTGTTCCAAATTTTAAGTTATCACAAAAAAGTTCCCATTTTAAGTTCGATTTTGTTTAGGCACTGTACCACAAATAGCCACCGGGTGTCATTGAAATTCCATTGATTTTTTTTGTGTGTAATCTCCTGTAACAAATGTATATATTTTTGTCCAAATATCACAAAAGATATAGAACGGTGAGACTCAGACCTTTCCGACTATATGTGTTTTCTCAAGATTAGAAATGGTTTTTATTATAGTTAAAATAAATGTTGTAATAAGAAACATGACGACGCCCACTAGGGGAGGAGCCCGCTAGAAGAATTTCGAGTACGAGTAATTTCACACGATGAACTTTTCAACCTTGATGAAATTTTAAAAAATAACATTATAATATTTAAACATAAATATGAAACGAAATACATAGTTTAATGGCTACAACAAGTATAGCAGGCTACAGTACAGATAAATGTCATGTATGAGCGGAATTTGAGCGAACGCGCTGGCATAGAGCGGATTATTGAGCTGAGCGTCACACTGGTCCGCTTCGCTCATTACAGGCTCGTCCTTGTCAGAACGCCCGCGTATTAAAAACTGGTCGGGTTTAAATCGGGCTCGGGCTCATAATTACAGTTAATGTATCGGGCCGGGCTCGGACACAATGTGCACGGGCTCGGGTAAGTTCGGCCTTGATTTTTTTGGGCCTGATCTAAGCTCTAATCCTTATACACTACCATTCAAAAGTTTGCGATTGGTTAGATTGTTTTCGAGAGAAGTCTCTTCTGCTCACCATAAGCATTTTCTATGTGAATATATTTTAAAATGTAATTTATTGCAGAATTTTCAGCATCATTACTCCAGTCTTGAGTGTCACATGATCCTTCAGAAATCATTCTAATACGCTGACTTGCTGCTCAAGAAACATTTATTATTATTATTATTATCATCAATGTTAAAAACAGTTGCTGCTTCAGTTTTTTGTTGTTGTGGAAACTGATACATGTTGTTCAAAACAAACAGCGTTTATTTGAATTAGAGATCTTTTGTAACATTATAAATGTTGTTACTGTCACTTTTGAGCAATGTAATGCATCCTTGCTGAATAAATTCTTCCTGACTTCAAACTTTTGAACAGTAATGTAAGTAACTATTAAATTAACAATTAACTAAAAAATAAATCCTATGCTAAAAAACATAATGTAAAATGGTAACACTTTACAATAAGGTTGTATTAGTTAACATTAGCTAATGCATTAGTTAACATGAACTTGTAACAGTTTTCCTGTTGCTGATAACTTGTCAGTGCAGTAGTGTTATGATTCACCTGAGCAGTAGAGGGCGCTCTGATTAAAAACTGCTAAGGCTTACCTTCATAAGTGAACAGAGAGGGAGAATAGACCTTTCTCACAAAAACCGGAAATACGCAATCGTTGCGGATCCGGAGTTCCTGTCAAGTGCCAACACATCAGAAAAGCATACCCGGCCAAGAGAAAATGGATCAGCGAGTCTACACAACTTCGCTAATGGATTTGCCAAATAATTACATTTGATGGAAATGAACAATTAAGGCCCGGGTATACTTCGGCCGTCCGCGTTCGTGCACCGCCCGCATGACGTAATTTTCGTCATTCGGAGGGCGTGCGGCCGGCCGCACACCCCGTCCGCGCGCAGCCCAAATTTCGAGACCGCGCGGATGGTCCGCGTGCAACAGCGCATGCGCCAGCAGTACAGAAGAGTCCACTAGGTGGCAATACGCACAGTATTGAGCACAGTGTTCAGCCGTCGAAGAAGAGTGTGCAAAGACCGGTTTAAAAACAACACGCTTTAAAAAAGAGAGAAAAACTTCTTAATTTCTTCTTCCAAAACGAGTAAACTTAGAAGCATATCCTTCTCCATCGTTTATGATTCTTCAGTATTTCTTCCAAACTTCTTGCAATGGTGGATGCACTACAGTTATTCTCCGATCATGCCCAGCGAATGTCCCGTTGATAACAGGACTCAGTGCTGCCCCCCAATGTCTGGTAGAGCATAGGGAAAAAATGTACTGCGCATGCGTCGAACGCGATCATCCGCGCGCATCCGTTGTGTAGTATACTTTGAAAGACGCGCGGACAGGGCTGCGCGCGTGACGCGTCCGGGCGCGGTAAGTGAAGTATACCCGGGCCTTTAGGCCTATTTACATAAGTCTCATATTACGTCGCTATAAAGAACCAGCGTTACATGACGTCTTCCTTGACCAAGATCATATCTTGTTTGTGCGGACATTGGCTACAGTTCAAAATAGTTTAAACATCATGCAGTGTGCACAATTCTATTTTTTAACATACAACATAATACTTTTAATAAAATTATATATGTTTTTATTTTAAAAGACTATAATACTATATGTTTACAATATAATACAAAATGTTGATTAACATCACGTTATGTTTTAAAACAAAAAAAATTCACAATATGTATGGAGGCATTTTGCAAAAGTGAATTTTATATATATTAAATAAAATATCATACATTTTTAAAATAAAAAATATATACACGACTCACGAGGCAACATCCATTTAAGCATGCGTGTTTATTTTAGTAGTCAGTGAACAGCCTGAGAAACATTTAAATAGATTTCAGTTAATAATGGTTATATATATATATATTAGTTTAAAAAAGAAATCGTTTTATATTTCCCCACAGAGGTGCGTCATATGCCGCTTTGCGTTGAAAGGCTTGTAAGTTAGGACATGAGCAGGGAAGTTTGGTCCTTCATCCCGCAGGATAGCCTGAATCCATTTCCGTCAAACTCCACCATCAACAGGGAAGGAATGAAACAACAGATATAGCTGCTTTTGGGAATAACAAGAACAGCCCGGTAAGCTACAATCACACTTGCTCGTTGCTTGCGCCATTTGTTTACCTGTATCCCTGCCCGGCGAGGAAGAAGATTATCACGACGATTGCGTATTTCCGGTCGTAAATACGGAAGTTGTGAGAAAGGTCTATAAGTAGGAAGTTGATTCTCTACCTTCATGGAGATACTTACCTCATGGTCTTTACCCTGTTTGAGGAACTGTATAGTTCAAAACTCATTTGTTTGAAAGCATCACATGTTTTTTTTCCTCTTTCTTTATCAATCATTGTGGGTAGTATATGGTTATGGTTTGTTTGTTTGAATGTTTCTACAGAGGGTTTGTGTGTTCTGGGCATATATGGAGTAATTGGTGGATTATACAACTGAGAAGATGGAACTAGGAGAATGGATTATCATCTACTGTTTGACTGTAACACAGCTATATTTCAGACATTGACGCCTTCTCTTCCAGTTGGATTTGTCTGGGGAACCATCTTGGAATTTAAGTACTGTTTTCTCAATTTATCCTTCAACTGAACAAAGACTGAGTCAAACGTATGGTACTAACTGATCCTAAGGAAAGGCTGTGATGCAGAGTGATGGACTGTTTGTTATTCGCAGTTTCTAACTGGTTGACCAACAAGTGTTTGTATCATGATAACTCTGTGTGTTCTATGTAATTATACTTAATACATTTGACTCATGAGCAAGTTTGGTCCCTCATTACATAAAAAACTAGGGTTAAAAGGAGAGGTGTTACAAACTAACCATGAACAACACATCTGTTCAGCATTAGTTCATCTTTGTTAACGTTATTTCACAAAAATACAGCTGTTCATGGTTTGCTCATGTTAGTTCACACTGCATTAACTAATGTTTGAACAAGATTTGAATAATGCATTAGTAAATGTTGAGATTAACATTAACAAAGATAAATAAATGCTTTAAAAGTGCAATTCATTATTAGTTCATGTTAACTATTGAACCTTATTGTAAAGTGTTACCTGTAAAATAGTACATTTACATTTATGCATTTGGCAGACGCTTTTATCCAAAGCGTAAAATCTAAATAGTAAATTGTCAATACTATAGTCAAAACTTTTGTATGTGCATTTTGAGGTGTAGTGTTGGGGAGACGTACATGTTTTGTAGGCTGAAGGTTGACTATAGCCAGCTTCCCTCCCGTACGTTTGGTTAGAAGAGGAAGGTCTCCGCTAGGTTTAATTTGAAGAGATGTACCCAACGTCAAGGCCAAGTCAGCTCGCCTATGAAAAGACACACAATAATCAGCTGCCGGGTCTTTTGTTTTCTTTTCTCAGAATTGGTGAAAAGCGTTCACATTTGTCTCAGCCTCAGTCGGTACACCCGCAGGCCATGGGAGTCATAATAAACACACAAATGAAGTGTGATTGTCCTTTTAATGGTCTGTTCCTGCTTAACCGTAACATGAGCAAAGCTCTAATAGATCAAGAACCTTGTCCCTTTTATCATTACTGAAATCTCTTTTTATCTGAACGTCATTAACTTTATGAAGTACAAGCCTCAAAAGAAACAGAACAATGCTTATTTTTAATTAAATATTCATAAAAGAGCTGATTATCCTGCATACAAGATCATGAATACTGGTTGACTAAAAGCTCCATTCATTTTCTATTAAAAATAAGTTTCTATGCATGACAAAGGAGATGAAAGGAGGATGAAAAAAAAACAGACCAAAAGAATAAAATCTTTCAAAGTGAATTATTGCAGTAGGTAAGTTTTCTTCAAAGGAAACCACAAGTGACCTCAGACCATGGGAGAAGATTGAAAGAGTGAAAGTGAGTGAAAGCAGTGGAAGTGAGAATTACGAATCTCCTTTAAGTCTGAACAGGAGCTTGAAGGAGTTTGATTGGTTTTCTTCCTGTGGTCGGAGGAAACTCATTGGCACCTGAACACACCCAGTCAGTCCCAGAATGCCGTACATCCACTGTGAAACCGACATGCTTAAACATGCTTTTACCTAAAACGCATTTGAAAGACAAATCTATAAAAGGTGTGGTCACATTTCAAATAATTTTTGCTTACAAAAAAGTTTCATTGTCAATATTGTATTGATGCACAGCTCACGCATTTCTCACTTTCAAACCAAGCAGCTTTTGTCGGTCAGTGCAGTGAATCTGACCAACTTAAACTCGCTGCGAAATCCCTATAAAAATGCCTGTATCTTTTTGCCCACAATAACAGTAAATATGAACGCATCTCAAGACTGTATCTACCTGACCTGCCGTAGAAAACATCAGCTGTCAATCAGCTGCATCACATTATGAAATATAAAAACAAAGACAAACCAATCGAACAGTAAAATGAAAACAAATACTCTCAGCAATCATGATGCTCTCTACAGGCACGTTCTCGCCAAAGCACGTGCGCAGCAAGATCTTCGAGCAATGCCAAGAGTGCCATCCTCAGAACAAGTTCAAACACCTTTTATACAGACATTACAGACTTCTGATTAGCCAGCTGTACATACTACATACACATCTGCGTCTTTATGCAGAGCCACCTCGCAGCTTGAGCTGACAAACCTTCTCTTACTCTATTACTAAGACGCTACTTATAATATGGCGGGATGGCTAGTTGAGCAACAAGATCGCAGCACATCTCAATTCTCGCAAAGTTAAGTTCCTCGTGTCCTTCCAAGTTTTTTCAAGGTAGCCTGGCAAGACCGGTCTCCACGAGAACGCAAGTCCGTTCTTTGCGTTCTTAGAATTGAGAAACAGCCTTTAAAGGGGTCGTATAATGCCATTTTTGTACAATTTAATATGCTTCTTTAGTGTCTAAATGAAAAGTTTGTAATATACTTTAATTCAAAATTCTCATTAGTATTGTAAGAAAACACTAATTTTACCTGGTCAAAAACAGCTCTGTTTTCAGCAAGCCATTTCAGTGCATGTGACTTTAAATGATAATGAGCTTTGCTCACCCCGCCCCTCTGTTCTGTGGTGCGTTTTGACACAACACACGTGGAGTGTTGCCTTGACAACAGTTGAGGGTATGTTTTGGAGAAATGGCAACGGGAGTCTTTGAGGACAGTATTTGAACCGGAGTCGGACCTGGAACAAGATGACGGCCCCAACGAAGTTCGACAATAAGGTTTCTGACGTTTATAACGTTTCTGAATGGTTGGATAACGTAATGTCACTTTGATCTATCTATCTTTGTACTGGCAGGGTAGCGTAGCGTAGTGAGATAGGAATGCTATGTGTTTACTGATGTATACGTTAGTTCATTGTTACCATGTTAACTCTATAACCAGTGTACACAGTTTGTAATAACCATAACGCGTTGTTCATTATAAACGTGGGATTATGAATTATATTGAGAACGTCATACATAGAAAGCATGCCGTAATGTAACTTACCCTGTAAACTTTAGCCGTATTCATCGTGAAGCGTGCAAGCGATTTGCAAAGATTAATATAAAGGTTAATAAAACGTTACACTCACTTATTCTGGATGTGCAACAGGAACACAAACAGTTGGTAGCGATCCTTTTTTCAGGAGCAGCTTCTTAGCAAAACCTGCTTTATACTGACCCTCGTTTATAAAGCAGTCTGCTGAGAAATGATTCGCGCAAACATGAAAACATTGACGTTGATCGGGGGGAATATTCCCTTCGAAAACAAAACTCAGCCACTGCATCTTCACGGTTCGGATTTAGGAATCAGATTTCACCACAATCGCTTAGACGCCATTCTGCTCCAGCGTATCAACAATGGCGGACTGATGACAGCTCGCTCAGGGCGGGCTGTGTTGAAACGCTGCTGTCAATCAACAATCGTGGGAGGGGCGTCCAACCGTGTGACGTCACACGGTCAGACGGCTCGATTTGAGACAGGGGAAAACATATAAGGAGATTAAAAAAAAAAAACACTGGATGGATTTTTATCATTATAGGATGGTTGTGTACAGGCACTGCAAACACACATTTCCATACAATCAACTTGTAAAAGAGCATGTACCATTATATGACCCCTTTAAGCAAACAGCCTAAACAAATGAACCAACGGATAACATTCAATGACTCACTTAATGAACTCAAATTGTAACTATTGTGCATCACAAAAAAGAAAAGGAAAAACCATATTCAAGGTCAAGTTTATTTTCCATCAAACTCCAGTGGATTTTAAAAGCAGTCGAGGGTCAGATGTGCAGCAGGTGTTGTGGGAGGTTTTGAATGTGTGTGTTTCTGTGTGTGGAGACTGTGTGAAGAATTCTGATTCCAAGTTCTTTTAATACTTGTAAGGTAGAACATTTAATCTAATAATTGAAACCGAAAACAAAATCGTTATAAGTAATTAGAAGCATAAAATATTTGCATGCAACACTCCAAAAAATGTTGATGGCCGAGGATGTTGTATAGGAAGTGAGATCAAGTTTACAATGCATCACCGCCAGAAAACACTAGCATTTTGGATATATAAATGAATGTATAAATTAAGTCAAAAAATCATGTTAGTTTTGCAATACCTTAACCTAAATCAAGTTTCTGGTAGTCAATAAAGATCGATATGGAAAATTAACATTGTTGCTGTACAATGGCAGATCCATCATAACGGAGAAAATTAATCATAAATGAATCAAAAAAGGTTCTTGGTTAATCTGTGCTTAACATTAAGTGGTGCAACACAATCCAGGTCAACAAATCCTTGATTAACACTAAACTTTGCTTAATTTATCCTTATTGGTGCAACCCACCCAATGATGTGCATGGATAAATCATGCATTCATAATAAACACAAGGTCCCATAACATAAATAAGAATAGTCCTGTTTTCAAAATCTGTCATTTTTAATAAGTCATTTATTTGTCATGAAACAATTTGCATGTTTTGTTAACAATTACTTCAATGTATTGTTCTTTACTTTATTCACATATCATCTGCAGTCCAATCATCACAAAATTAAGAAATTTGCATATTGTTGAGAAATCATTGCAAGTATCACCGTCACAATTCCCAGAGAATACCCCATAAATTGGGGTAAAACCAACCAGTTATTTTAGTATCATAGAGACTAATACTACTACAGTTTTTATTCATATTTTGACATTTGTATTATTTATATGGCTTTTACTTCAGTTTAAGTTTTAGTTATGTTAGTACATTCCTAAATTCACCTGTCAATCACTAAACGAATGTGCTGAATTTTACTTTAGTCTCGTAAGCACTGCTTGCCTTGCTCTTAATAAACACCGCTCTTGATTCCCTAAATATAATGGCCTTCTCTCTGTATTGTTAGAGCACACCTTCCTCATTCATTCTCAGTCTCAGGATATTTATCTTCCTTACCTACATGCCTCTTCAGCTCTATTTAGGTCCCTGTCAGGCAACGAGTCCTCCCAGTCCAAAATAGTGCTGATCAACTTCCCTCTGCAGAGAAAACACACACACACACAGTGATGAGACAGAACAAATAGCTCATGACAAGCACAGAAACATGAGGGGATGTGTGCGCAGGACGCATTCTTGCCATTTTAAAATTGTTTTATATACACGTGTCAGATGGATGTCTGTGCGCTTCATCCTTTTTGTATTGTTTTAGTGTGGCAAAATGTGCCACAAACACATTTTTAAGATAGCATGTCAAGTTAAGAAAGCAGCGCATCGATGCCAGTATCAATGCCCTTTACTCTCTGATAGTCATTTATTATTACTAGACCTATTATCATTAAACTAAAACATAAAAAGACATTGTTGTTACTTTAAATAAAATTAACGTTAACCTAAATAAAATATAATATGAAAAAAACCCCCACAAGCTTATTTTATTTCAGTTCATTGCCAAGTAAACATTCCTAATTGTATTAATTCCATTTACTTATTAACCCTTTATAAACTTTAGTTTGTTGAAGTACTAAAATAACTAAAAGTAAAACTGAAACAAAAATGAATAAAAACTAAATATATTTTAAAAATAATTAATAATAATAAATAAATAAATAAATATATATATATATATATATATATATATATACACACACACACACTGTATATATAGCAAATTTCATGCACAATGTTAATTCAAAGTGCTTTGCATAGAAAAGTTATTAATAAAAATACCATCCATAAGAAATATAAATAACAATCGTATTCAACTAAAGGCTAAAATACTATTCCTGACTAAATTCGGGGCTCCCCTGTCTGAATAGAAGAATCAGAGATCTTCGGTTGTAATTGTATTAATTCTATTTACTTATTAACTCTATTTTCTAAGTTTAGGTTGAAGTATTGAAATAATTAAAATAAAAAATAATTAAAATTACATACATTTAAAAAAACAAAAACTAAAAAAATAAGAAACAACTAAACTGAATAAAATTAAAAGGGAAAATATAAAAGATAAAAACTATTTTTTTTTAAACATTAATAAATGCTACAATAAAGCATAAATTATACTAAAATAACTTTTTACATTTTAAAAACCATGTCACTGAAATATTTTAAATTTGAGCAACTGAAGTCTTTGTTTGCTGCAATATCAGAGGATGCTCAGGGCTGGATAATGAAGCGGTGGGGCCGGTGTCTGAGGACCTCAGGCTGCCAGGGGCCTTTAAAGTCACAGGCGCAGACTGCTAATGAAAACTGACCAGCTCCCTTGGAGCAAACTGTGTGAGCTGACAACTAGGGCCCCTGAGGCCCCTCAGTACAAAATAGGGCTGGGCGATATGGCCAAAAAAAAAACATATCTCTGTACTTTTTGGCTGAATGCTGAAATACAATATACATCTCTGTACTTTTTTCTATTTGAAGAAAATGGTTGCCAGCCACCGCCGGCCTTTTTGATCATTTTCACAAAAGCTTCATGGCCCCCAGAAAGAACAGACCCTCTGCTTTCAAACAAATAAACTTTTTTTATTCTAGCTTCATGCATTTTTTAAATCAACTTTGAATGTGGATAAGTTCCATTAAAAAAAAGCAAAAATTTGAGAAAAGTGCATTTTTCCCCGTTCTGGATCGGATTCACAATGATGATCAAAACACATGTAGATGGAGTCCATCAACACTCCAAATGCTTGCACAATCTTATAGTTCGTCCTGGGTCAACATTTTATTCAGTAACATTAGGCAGTTTAGATTTATATGCTTTTTAATGTTGATGATCGCATAACTTTACATATGCTATTGCTTGTTTCTGCATCTTTTCCTGTGTTTTGATCAGGAGATTTTGTACTCGTTCAGAAGATGTGTAGCACCCCCTACCGTATAAAACATGAAAACAGTGAAAACATGGAAAGCTGGAAAATTCCGTCAATGGCGGGGAAAGAGTTTAAAAAAAAATGCTGTTTCACATTTGTCCAACAAGATGTTCATATGGAAGACTATGAAAACAAATATAGTGAAAGTAACCATGTAAGCTAATGCTATAGATTATGTGCAAAAGAATGGTTTAAAATTCTACATGTGGCACATTTAATGTCCTACAACATACACTATATTGCCAAAAGTTTTGGGACACCTGCCTTTACATGCACATGAACTTTAAATGACATCCCATTCTTAATCTGTAGGGTAAATAGAGTTGCAGCTATAAGTTGCAGTAATATGGTGTTGCAGCTATAACAGCTTCAGCTCTTCTGGGAAGGCATTCCTCAAGGTTTAGGAGTGTGTTTATGGGAATTTTTGACCATTCTTCTAGAAGCGCATTTGTGAGGTCAGGCACTGATGTTGGACGTGAAGGCCTGGCTCGCAGTCTCTGCTCTAATTCATCCCAAAGGTGTTCTATCGGGTTGAGGTCAGGACTCTGTGCAGGCCAGTCAAGTTCCTCCACACCAAACTCGCTCATCCATGTCTTTATGGACCTTGCTTTGTGCACTGGTGTGCAGTCATGTTGTAACAGGAAGGGGCCGTTCCTTCCACTGGAACTAAGGGGCCAACCCCTGAAAAACAACCCGACGCCATAATCCCCCCTCCACCAAACTTTACACTCGGCACAATGCAGTCAGGCAAATACCGTTCTCCTGGCAAACACCAAACCCAGACTAGTCCATTCAATGATTTGGACGGGTGTCCCAATACTTTTGGCAATATAGTGTATATTTTAGTCAGAATTATTGTGCTCTTATTCTATAAGTTTAGCAGAGGCTCGCTTGCAGGCTTGTCCACTCCTGACACGCAAAATAGAAGCATCTGCATGACTTTCTAACATTTACAGATGGAGAATATACCTGTAAAATGTAAGTTATGCACTGAGCAAAACACCATCTCAAAAACACATTAAATGGCACAAGTATCTGTCAGAGCACCTGAAGGGGCAAGCCACGCTAAACTATACGCGTTAACTATCTTATGAGTTATTTTAAAAGCCTGTAATATAAAGCATGTCTCATGTTTAGGACAAATTGGATTGATGGGAACCCAGACGTTCACAGCCATACACACACACAGAATAGATATGTGAGTGCATAGTCATAGTGACATTCCGGGTTCCCACCATCATGGAAAACCATGGTGGACCTTATCTGGTCCATTCCTTTAAAATGGTGCAATCACCTGCAAGATCGGAGTCCTCTGGAACGTGTGACATCGCAGTAGCGTCCGGTTGGCTTCAGACCCATCACTCCGATTACTGTGTCCCGAACATATTGTCTGAAACAGCCCAGGGCACAAGTGCTTATCGCTATGGCAGTGACAGAAACATATGGTTTGTCTTGTGGCTGTACTGTTTAAAGAGAATATTTTAATGTTTACAGATTGGCCCCATTCACTTTCATAGTTTTATGTGTGGTAATAAACCACGAATGGTGTTGATCGAGCTTAATTTGAATGATGATAATGAACTTGGAATATTGCTTCAAACTGGGATAAGAGAAAGTACTTTAACATACAAAAGTACACACTAAATTAACTATTTGATAAAACAAGCTGCAGTTCAGATGAAATAGGGTTTCTGCCAGTCTTAAAGGAACACGCCACTTTTTGGAAAATAGGCTCATTTTCAAACTCCCCTAGTGTTAAACAGTTGAGTTTTATCCTTTTTCGAATCCATTCGGCCAAATTTCCAGGTCTGGCGGTAGCACTTTTAGCTTAGCTTAAGCATGTCGCTCGAAAATGACCAAAGAGTTAGATGTTTTTCCAGCTTCCAGAGTTAGATCAAAGTTAGATAGTGGCGTGTTCCTTTAAAAAAAGTCTTAAATTCAGAAAATTATGGCATTAAATGTTGTTTGCAGTGCAAAAATAAGTATCTTCCTCAGTATTCTTGTCCTGTTTTCCAATACAAATATCTATCATTCAAGCTATTTGTTTGTACAATGAATAAAAAAAGTAATGGATATCGGTTGAAAGTTGTATTTTCAAACCCTGAAGTGTTGCTAATACAACTCTAGACATTTCCATTCAAAGGACATATGGACGTATTGTGTTCCCTTTCATTAATTCCTTAAATTTTCTTTACTTGGCCTTAAACCAAAAACTATTCAGACACCAGATATAATTTTTCACTAGTGGGTGCAGGACATTATAGTTAATTTATGCAAGTGAGGATAGCAAAATAAAGTAAACTGAGACATATTATACCCAAAAAATTCTTCATACAGTGACTACCAGTAAATTTGATTAAAAAACAATTCGGGACCAAAATTATTCAGACACTTATGCGACCTTTTACACCACAGACTGAACAAAATGAAGCATTGACAGCTGATTGGTTGATTGCAATCCATTACATACCTTTCTATCAAAGTGAACTGTGATAATGTGAGAAAATGTTATCTAAATTAATTTTGGTTTGACTGTATATGCTGCTGGTCAAATAAAGGAGTTAAAGTTTTTTGTTTTGTTTGTTTTTTACATCATTATCTGCCCTTAGCGACCAGTAACACAGCAACGTGTTTAAACCCGCTCTGAACCATCTTCTGCTTGTAAATCATTTATCAAACAACATTAGAAGTTCTTGGCACTGTGCAGACAGACTTCATTAACATGTTCAGAGAGAGATTGATTACATACTTGCCACACTTCTCACATTCTTCGACAAACATGTTCCCGTGCAGCTCCGACAATCGATCCCTAGCAGATTCAGAGAGAAATAAACAAACCCAGTAACACCAGAAGAATGGGAAATCAATCCACATTCATAATGAGAGAATGGAGCTATTAAAAGAAAAGATGACAATCCCATCAGTCATATATGTCAGTTTTTTATTAATATTTTATAATAGTGTACAGTATTTTTTAGTTTTTTGTAATTTCGATATTTTTTTTTTTTTTTAAACGTCTAAACAGGGGCTGATCTACTGGGGTGACCACTCTAAGAAAAAGCATTGCCACCCTTGATTTATCCCAGTATAAAATTTCAATCTAAAAGCCCTATTTGGACGGTAATTGTTTCACATGTGGACGTCCGTAAAAATAAAACTTGTGCATTCGGGTGGAAATTTATTAACGAGTTTTGTGATCATACGAACCTGGGAAAGCGCTGCTCACGTGGTCAGTTGAATGACTGTCTGCTGTAAATAAAATGTCGGCTTGGAACAATAAGAATAAATTCATATTTAATTTAGAAATGATTGATTATTTAATTATTTAAATATCCTGTTTAAAAAAATAGGAAGATAGAATGTCATTTTAAAAATGTGGAAATCAGCGGAAATAAGTTAACACAGCCTCTTATTTACACGAGGTAAACATAATTCTGTTAATTTCACGTATATAATGTTACTTACTGTCATAATAACGGGCCATTTCAAATGTTTACTTGTTTTTCTTCCTTTCTCTTTTGAGCGTTAATAAAGGATTATTCTTGTAAATACTTTCCAGCATTTCAGTAATTAAAGTGTAGGCTAAATGATCTTTAAAATGCATCCAAATTACAGCGAAGTGCAACGATACGGTGCTCCGCAGTGGTCAAAAAGGATATAAACAGTGAATTTTTGAAAACTCAGATGTGGATTTCGAATGGCAAATAAATTACCACACATCCATGGTGTTTGTCTAAAAACAGTAGGTAATTTGGCCAAGGATTTTAACGTGGGTGGTGGGAAAAAAATTAATAAAAATGACATTCTGGATTCGGACGGCAGAAAAATAAAATAAATTCACAGACTAGCCCCAGTAAATTATGAAAATACCTTATCGATGAATTGATTGTTCATTTAAACAACTTTCGATCATGGGAATTTGTGTAGATTGACATCCCTGTTGCAAATGTTAGCAAAGGTTTCAACTTAATGCACTAAAACTTATATGTAGCCTATGTAATATTAATACATCAACTCTTCTTTATGTAGTAATGATAAACCGACTCTAATAAGCTCAGAGGCATGTACAATCTGTTGAATTGTTAATGAGGCAGTATATGGTGCCCTGGATATTGATATTTTGTTATTAATTTAATTATCTTTAAACAGTATAGACGATAACTTTGTGGTAATGCAACTGTTTTGCATAATTATAGATGGTCAAGCCATAAATCCACCAGAACTATGCATGGATGCTTTCATATGTGTCTGTTCACCTCTCACAGTCCTCATGCCACCATACAAAATTTTCTAGATCCACTCTATAGTTTTTATCAATTTTAGTTTTAATATTAGTTATTTTAGTACATAATCTAACTTCAGCACGAAATGAAAAAAAATGACAAAAGTTGCCATGGCAACTAACTGCACTAAAACAAGTTTATTTTTATTTATTTTTACATTTAATTTAATTCAGCCAACTTTTATTTTACATCAAATAGTGAGAATGTTATGGTAGTTTGAGTTTAAGATAATAACCCTGATTCAAATACAAAAGTTATATATGAAGACTAAGGGCTTTTAATTAGATCTGCCTGAATATAACAGGAAGTTCATCATATCAATATGCTAAATTTCAACATTAACAGCTTCAAATCATCTGCCCAGAACAAGACACCCTGATTGCGTTCACTTACAGGAGGGGAAAAAAACAAAAGCTAATCAACATGACACATCTGACATCACGCACAGGACGGAGGTCAAAACTTTAATCATAGCGCTATGAGAGACGTGGGTCCAGCATAAATCAGATTGCAACCTTTTGAGAAAGCTTTTGCTATTTTTGTGTGCAATATCAGCCATTACCTGGGAAAGCCGGAGCGCAGGTGAAGGCCGTCTACGTTCTGGCTGATGACGTATTTAAGGTGCCCCGTCCTCTGCAGCTGCAGAAGAGCCATGTGAGTCACGCTGGGACGTGCGTCCTCGAACGTTGTGTTAAAGTGAGGCGTCTCGCCTCTCTCCTCCATCGTCCACACTCCTTTAGGACCTCTGATAAATCACAGACATCACAGCACAGAGATCACAAACATGTCTTTGTTGAAATACACCTCTTGTCCTCAACGAGGAGTACAAACTGTCTGAACATTAAATGGACCCATTTTAATACTCCTTACTGAAATGATAAAAAACTGAATCTTCCTTGATCTTTTGAAATCTAGAGCTTAATGTACTATGAAAACATACTGTTACTTTACTTAAAATGCAGGGCTGAAACAAAATCCACTTATAATGTAAACCAAACTGCAAACAGATCTACTTCTGAAATATGTGCACAATGATGAACAAAAACATGAATCTATGAAGTGCATCTATGCTACCATTCAAGGTTTTCACACCAGAGGTATACGTTTTAACTATTGGCGGAAGTACCCACAACTGGGAATGATTTTAGTTACTGTAGGGGGGGGGGGGGGGGAGACTAAATTCTCTCCTTTTTCAGAGTAGGGTCTTTTTTTAAAGAAATTGATACTTTTATTCAGCAAGGATGCATTAAATTTATCAAAAGTGACAGTAAAGACATTAATATAACTTAAATTGTCATAAATGTTTCTTGAGCAGCAAATCATATTAGAATGATTTGTGAAGGATCATGTGACACTGAAGACTGGAGTAATGATGCTGAATATTCAGCTTTGCATCACTGGAATAAATTACATAAATATATTCAAATAGATTGGTTATTTTAATACTTAACTTTTTTCAAATACATAAAAAAAGTACAGATCCTAAACGTTTGAATGCTACTGCATGGTAATAGCAACACCAAAGTCATGGGTTTAAGTCCCAGGGAATCAATAAAACAAACCGATAGAATACCATAACTTGAAATGCATGAAATGAAATGAATTTGTATGAAAGCATCTGCCAAATACATAAATGTAAATTATTCCGGAATTCAGGTTTGAAAACTGTTATATAAAACTACATTCCAGATGTTTTTGTTGCAAGAAACCTTGACTAACACTATAAACTAACACAAAATGACTCTGGATTTCCACAACCCTTGTTCTCCAGTCTCTCTCTGTGATTCAGTAAAGCTGCTGAGCTGAGGGAAATCTCAGATGACAAAGATGGGGTTTTAGTTATCACAGAGAACAGCAGGAGGCTACTGTGCTTTCTAATGACTGCAGATGGAGTTACTAAGAGGAACAACTCAAAAGTTCACTTAAACAAGCCCTTGCGGGCAGAAATCCTGCTCTTGTGCACTTGGGAATTTGCATTAACACACACATATACACACACACACACACAACAGCCAATCTTTCTGAAATTCAGTTTGCTTTTTCATGCCTTCCTAGTTACACGCATGCAGCAGCTTTCCCTGCCTGGCTTATTTAAAGTTTTCTGTTCTTACTAAACTTGGATAAGCTCTTACAAGTACTGCATAAACCCCTAAATAAGTCCTAGCCAGGCTTTAGGCTACTGATCAAAGTCTTATACACACTGCAGCTTATTCTGGCCAAGAACCACCCGCTTAGACAGAAAGAGGGCGTCTGACTGACACGTAAAGCAGAGAGTAAAAACAGTTAGCTTTTCCTTAATGTGACATTTAGGGGGCAGGTAAATCTGAAATCGGAGGAAAACCAAGTGGATGTACAGTAATATACAAGTCTGCTCAAGGATTAAGTATCTTAAATTAAAATGTCTTGTAAAGATTCAATATCCCAAACTCAACAAACGCAGTGTTTAGTTCTTCCCAAAGCAGACTGCCAAGTTTGTTTCCCGGTGCATTTATATAAGCCTGTGCACTTTGACTCTTGAAAACTGCGTAAAGCCAGGCAATCAGAATGGAGCTCAGAATGTGTGTGTAATACGCAAACGGTCAGTAAACCATCTGTAGACTTGCCGTCTGAGCCTGAGACTACATATGTCCCAACTAAGCTCTCCACTTATTAAATACTGCATAGCACACCAACAAAGCTGACTAAAACAGGCCGGTGTTGAGAACAGGAGGCAATATAGCTGTGCAATCTGGGAAATTGGAATGAGATTCTAGTGCACTGCTGTTTAGATGAATATGATTGATGAAAATGTGTTCTCCTGAAGCAATACATCACTGAGTTTGTCTAATATATATACCACAGATACCAGATACCACAGCACACCTTCAGGGATCTAGTGGAGTCCATGCCTCGACAGGTCAGGGCTGTTTTGACAGCAAAAGGGGGACCAACACAAAATTAGCAAACATTTGGATCTACGCTATCGTTCAACAGTTTAAAGAAATGTACACTTTTATTCAGCAAGGATGCATTACATTGATAAAAAAAAATGACAAAAGACTTTTAAGTTGTTACAAAAATTATATTTCAAATAAATGCCACTCTTTTAAACGTTCTATTCAAAGAAACATAAAAAAGTATCACGGAGTTCACAAAAATATGAAGCAGCAGAACTGTTTTCAACACTGATAATAATCAGAAATGTTTCTTGAGCAGCAAGTCAAGAGTATTAGAATGATTTCTGAAAGATCATGTGACACTGAAGACTGGAGTAATGATGCTGAAAATCCCACATATACACATATACATATACATATTATATATACACACATACACATACATATACTATATAAAAAAGTGGTGGGCATAGATTCATTTTTTTAATCTAGATTAAAATGGCTCATTTGAATTCTGCTGAAAGCATTCAGAATATGTGTGATCGTTTGTGACCGTTTGTCTTTTTGTAGTTTGAATAATAAATAACTTCTGTCCCTTTAAGACCTGCCGCACGATATCCAAACACTGTGCCTGTGAGCTGGTTACGACTGTGTTTACGTTAAAACTCACTAAGATGGGCATTGAGACATTTCTGAGTGTATTTGACCATTAATAAGCTGGAAAAAGGAGCTCATTTTTGCACTTGTATGTCAGAGGCGGCTTTATTACGGTATGTGTGTGTGTGCTTCAGATGCGAGCGCGAAATCTGTGGGAATTAGTAGAATTAACGTTATGAGCAACCCCGCGCGAAATTCAGACCGGTCACACCAATACTAACAAAAGTCCAGCAGAACACCCGTTCGCAATGTTCAGAGTAGGGATGTTAACCGATGACCGTTTGACCGATGGTTGACCGTATCAACGTTAACCGATCAAAGTTGTCGGTTTTCGGTAAAAAAAAAAAAAAGTGATCTCTAAATTAGGCGATTATAGACAGTGGACTAAACGCTACTACAGTTAGCCATCTCATTCCAAAATCTTTTTGTGTGAAGTGAACAAATCCCTCACACTCAATTTATCATAACTCGCCTGTTTGTACTTAATAAACCAATAAAAACATTTGGCGCAAAGTCACAGCGTTTGGGTTTGCGCGCTCACAAGGTTTGCAAAAAGTAAACAGGCTAAATAAAACACTCGAGGTTAGACGGCAGTATGAAGCGTGCAAAGAAAAGTAGTGTGTGGGACCATTTCACCAAAAAGAACGACACAGATGTAAGTTGCAACTTGTGTGATACAGTGCTTAAATACAGTAGTAGCACATCATCTATGATGTATCACCTGAAAACGTGACACCCGCAAGCCTCTTCGGGTGAGAAAGGTAGCCTAAGCCAACCTACCGTGTTATCTATGCTAGCTGGTAGGAAATGTGACAAACAGCGCTCAGAGACTATTATCAGCGCCGCGTTTGCGGGACTCATGTTTCGCGCTGTAGGGGATTTAAAAAAATTGACGTGAGTGGAAGGCAGGCGGCGGCGCCTGGACAGTGTGTGTGTGTGTGTGTGTGCGTGCGTGCGTGCGTGCGTGCGTGCGTGTGTGTGTGAGAGCGGGAGGCAGAGCGGCAGAGAGATGCGACAGAGTTGCGAAATTGCAGGCGCGGCTCGCGAGTTGCGGCTGTTATTTCAAATAGCGCAGCATATTTTTTTAACTTATCGGTTAACCGGTTTCAACCGGCTAATGAGGCTCGGTGGTCGGTCAAGAAAATGTTTAGTTTTCGCCATCCCTAGTTCAGAGGATTAAACGAACTGAATGAGAGGAGGCGGGTGCGTGTCACTCGCTGTCGGTCGGACAGGAGAGCGCAGCTGATATCGATACTGTAGAAAATCAGTATTGTATCGTTTCAGATATTTCAGTATCGATAATTAGCAAAATATGGATATTTTTGACAACACTAGTAAGGCATACACACAGGTTCGAAGACTCGTTCTCTCGCCCCTACAGTGAAATTCGGCTAAGTGTACATCCGCGCTAAAATATCAAGGTGAAAGTCATCATAGCTTGCGTAGTATAGACCCAGCTCCCAACCCAACTTTGAGAATAGATTAACGGCAATATTTTTTTTATCGCCCGATAAGAGTCTCACGTTAACGCAGCACGTTAACGCCGATAACGGCCCACCACTATAATTATATATATATTTTTTTTATTTATTTTTTTATTACACCTAGTTTTGATGTAAAACAAAAAAGTGGACGGGAACATTCTGCTAAATAACTCAACACTGCTGCAATTGTCAGATGCCTTTATTCATGGCTTAGTCTATGCTTACAGTGCATTCAAACTACACATTTCATCAGTGTCCTTGGGGATTAAACTCCTTTTGCATTCCACACACAAATCTAATTTGGTTCAGATGACACGAGGTGAATAAATGGTGACAGAATTTAAGTGTTATATGTGCTCTTGACAGTGAGGCAGAGCCCTATTTGCACCTATAGAAGCATCACCTCTAAAAATAGTCTGTCAATCAACATTTGATAGACAGGTGTTCTTATGAAAATTTCATAAGAGAACACAGGAAGAAATGAGCGCAGCTGCCCACCGCATCACATACATTACCTCTGATAACGAGTCAGACGAGCCGACGGAATGACAAAGAGGGGAAAAAAGGAAAGGTGAAATAAGGAGAATAAATGTAAGAGGCGTCACTCAACATCATGTCAGCATCCTCTAAAATTAAAACCCCTGCACAGAGTGTAAGCAAAATGACCAAATAGATGAAAGCCAATCCAATTAAAATCACCCATAAATTCTTGGAACATTAAACATTTGTATATCAAACACAAATCTGAAAGTAAAACTCGAGTGAATTGAGGTCAAACTCGGATAAGCAGCATGGAAAAATCACTGCAAATACACACACACACACACACACACACACTACTTGGACGGAAAACACCTGCCATGTTTCACTCTAAAATTATACATTTAATTTTTTTTTGCATTAGTACAACACAATTAATAAATACATATTTTGTATATGAAATCAGTGCTATTTTACAACCATTAAGATTTTTTTTTTTTTTTTGCATTGTGACATTTAAGCACAACTCCTCATACTCAATTAATCGCAAAGTAAAAAACAATATATAAATAAACTTGACATGTTAAAGGTGGGGTGCTTTCTGGTAACCGATGAGAAAAGTTTAAATCCTCTAAAGAAAATCCTCTAAAAAAGTTTAGAGGATTATTTATTAGTTTATTTGACAGGGACAATGCAGAAAAGACATTGCTACAATTTTAAGCAGCCGATGCTCCACATATAGACTTCTAGCCAAAGGCTAATTTGCAGCCCCAGTCCCTGGTTAGGCTTTTTTAACAACAATAAAACAAATCGCACAAGCAACAAAAAATTTATGTATAAAAAACAATGATAAAATAAAAGACTGTGTATAACCATCAATGTTCACAAACCTGCTTTTGTTTGAACCACTTTTTTATATTAGTTTGAAAGATGTTTAACTCAGTTTGCATTTTTAGTTCAGCTGGCAGGCTGTTCCAAAGCAGTGTACCTTGAACCGAAAATGTGGATTGTGCAAATTTAGTTTTCCTCTTCGGTACTTTGCAATTCCGATTGGATGCACCTCTTGTGGTCATCCCCTTACTATGTTGTTTTGTTACTAATTGGCATATGATATCTGGAGCAAGATTGTTTATACATTTAAAAACCATTTTAATAAAAGACGAATTTATACAATTTTCAAAGCTAAGCAGATTATACTTTTGTAAAATATTACAATGATGCCATCCAACTGGTTTCTTGTCCAAGATTTTTAGCGTTTGTTTATATAGAGATGTAACCGGTTTGATAGTTGTTTGAGAAACTTTGCTGCCTTTAGGGGTATATACGGCCTAATCAAATAAAAAACAATTCAAGTTTGTTCTGATGGTCCTACACAACCTTTTTACATGCAGATCAAATTTTAATTGAGAATCTAAAATAACACCTACATATTTAAAATCATTAACTGTCTCTATTGTCTTTTGATTGATATTAATTATAAAACCATTCATTTCCTTCCTTCTAATTGAAAAACACATTGAGACAGTTTTTGAACAATTCATTACATTTACATTTATGCATTTGGCAGACGCTTTTATCCAAAGCGACTTACAGTGCCCTTATTACAGGGACAATCCCCCTGGAGCAACATGCTCAAGAACACACTGGTGGTGACCGCTGGAATCGAACCAGCAACCTTCTGCGTATCAGTTCCATGGTTTAACCCACTGGACCACCATCTCACAATTCAAGGATCAAACAGTTGTTTTGCAGCCACTGTGACACACCAGTCATTTCATGTGTTAATATATCTGCAGCCAAGCGTGGAGTCTTTGCTGATACATAAATCACTGTGTCATCTGCATATAACTGACATCTAGTTTCTGTACAACAATTTGGTAAATCATTGACATACAAGGAAAACAACAGTGGACCTAATATTGACCCTTGAGGGAGACCCGTCTCATTGTTTTGTAAAGATGATCTTGAATTATTTATCTTACTCATTTATCACTGATCTCGAGATTCTAAATATGATCTGAACCAATTGATTGCCTGCTGAGAAAAACCAAACATATTTAATTTATGCAGGAGTATTTCATGATTCACAGTATCAAATGCCTTTTTAAGGTCTAAAAATACTGCATATGATATTTTCTTGAATCCTGTACACTGTAGACGGTGCTTTTGATGTAGTACTGCAGTCTCATCTCATTTTGTAATACAGTCTTATTCTCACGTTTATTGTGAGAGTGTGTGTGTGTGTGTGTAATAACAGTTGTGTGCCCAGTCTATTCTCTGCTATATGCGTTAACTTAAAACGTACACTTGTCACAATGTTGAAGTAGCCTATTAAAATCATTCAGATAAATTGTGCCCTTGTGATATGCATATTGCATATGAAGGCGTAGCACGTCATTTTAGTACAGTGAACTCATCGTCATGTTCAAGAAACCAATTTGAAATGATTTGAGCTTTGTGACATGGTGCATTATCCTGCTGGAAGTAGCCATCAGAGGATGGGTACATGGTGGTCATAAAGGGATGGACATGGTCAGAAACAATGCTCAGGTAGGCCGTGGCATTTAAACAATGCCTAATTGGCACTAAGGGGCCTAAAGTGTGCCAAGAAAACATCCCCCACACCATTACACCACCACCACCAGCCTGCACTGTGGTAACAAGGCATGATGGATCCATATTCTCATTCTGTTTACGCCAAATTCTGACTCTACCATCTGAATGTCTCAACAGAAATCGAGACTCATCAGACCAGGCAAAATTTTTCCAGTCTTCAACTGTCCAATTTTGGTGAGCTTGTGCAAATTGTAGCCTCTTTTTCCTATTTGTAGTGGAGATGAGTGGTACCCAGTGAGGTCTTCTGCTGTTGTAGCCCATCCGCCTCAAGGTTGTGCGTGTTGTGGCTTCACAAATGCTTTGCTGCATACCTCGGTTGTAACGAGTGGTTATTTCAGTCAAAGTTGCTCTTCTATCAGCTTGAATCAGTCGGCCCATTCTCCTCTGACCTCTAGCATTAACAAAGCATTTTGGCCCACAGGACTGCCGCATACTGGATGTTTTTCCCTTTTCACACCATTCTTTGTAAACCCTAGAAATGGTTGTGCGTGAAAATCCCAGTAACTGAGCAGATTGTGAAATACTCAGACCGGTCCGTCTGGCACCAACAACCATGCCACGCTCAAAATTGCTTAAATCACCTTTCTTTCCCATTCTGACATTCAGTTTGGAGTTCAGGAGATTGTCTTGACCAGGACCACACCCCTAAATGCATTGAAGCAACTGCCATGTGATTGGTTTATTAGATAATTGCATTAATGAGAAATTGAACAGGTGTTCCTAATAATCCTTTAGGTGAGTGTATATCAGGCATTAGTTCAACATTATACACATCCGATGGTCTAAAATCGCTTTAATGTTAAAACGGGCAGGCCTTAAAACACATGCAATTGACAAAGTTTTGTGAGGATGCTAGTGAAAGAGATCTGGCTTCAGGGCACGCGCGTTGTCAGAGACACAACACAACTCGGCTCTCAAAAAAAGCTCACAAGCACTGAACGGAGAGGTTTGCCATATTGTTCTTGAATAGTGTAAAATCACTTGAATGTTCAAACTGGCAAGACTTTAAACGCATTTAATTGACAAACTTCATGAGGACACAAGTGAAAGTGATCTGGCTTCTAGGGCTGTTTCGAATGCCATTTTTTGAGCTTCGAAGCTTAGGTGGCAATCAATATCGAATATTCGAAGCTTCGGTGGGTGGGGCTAAATATATAATAATAGTGTCGGTTTGCATTTGTATCATCTTTCACGACTTCACGTTTCACTCTTCGGCATCGTAAATGTGTTGCGGCAGACCCAGTGGAGTGCAGTGTTGCATTTGGTGCAATATGATCAGGTGGCACACATTCTTTAAATATTAATAAACATTTAATAATCTTTTAAATAGAACAGTTTCCAGTACGCATTACACGGGCAGGTTTATGCTCCGAAAACGGACATTGCACAAGTGATACAAAACACAAAGTCTGTTGAGAGCAAGAACTTTAATAAGGTATTAATAACGAACATTTCTTTAAAACAAATGAATCCCAAAACAGAAATTAAATTAGTAACACACAGTGATTTCAACAAACTGTAATAAATAAAGAACACGGTAGCATGCTTATAAACAGTTGAATAAGAATAAATGAATTGTTTTTAAAATGACACAAAATGTAATATCTATTACAATTAGTTTTATTCTATATAAGGGATTTATTTTGTCTTATTCTGACTTTTTGTTAATTTAAATCTTTAAAATGCGCGATGCTTTTATTGAAAGCATGTTGCGGTGTTTTTTTTATTTATTATTATTAGCCTGCAGTTCGTTGAACTACATTAATTTATTATTCGTAAATGTAATAATTACTGACACCGTAACGGGTTGGCTATTTAAATTTAAAGTAATTGTAATAAATTTTATTCACTCCCTTATATAGAATAAACTGTAATAGGTTAAATAGAACAAGGTAATGTTAGCCTAGCTAGACAGCTCACATTTCAATGACAAAAATATTTAGGCTCTTTCAAACACTTAGCCTATATAAATCGCAACCCAGTGGTTGGAAACTATTGTGAAACTACCTATACTCGTTTCATGTTGTGTGCGAGGAAGATGAGTTTGTCCACATTTTCTGGTAAAAGGGAACTTCGGGTCTTGTTGACGATGTAGCCAGCTTTTGAGAAAATGCGCTCTGATGGAGTTGAAGTGGCCGGAACGCAAAGAAGGTGTTTGGCTGCAAATGCCAGTTTAGGGTAGCGGTCACTGTTTTGCTTCCACCATGCCAGTGGGCCCGACTGTAATTTAGTAGCATCTCTCAAATACTGCTCCATCTCTGTCTTTGCGCTGTCTCCGCGTTCGTCTTCCTCTTCGTCATCAGCCTGCATCAGCATTGAAATATCCTGCTGTTTTTTTTGGCGGGTGGTGGTGGCGCATCCGTCTCCTCTTCTCCGTGGCTTGCTGACAGCTCTTCTCCCTTGCGAACGATCCGAATTTAAAGTGCTCCCAAACAGCTGAGGTCTTGGGCATTTTGTACCTATTCAGTATGAGATGAAATAAATCACTACGTTCGCCAACGGGTGGTTCAAGCATGAGTGAGAATGAGTCCGCGACGGAAGTCACGTGTTGAAAAAAAAAAAAAAGAATATTCGAATCTCAAAACTGAAAATCGAATGCCACCTCACCGAACGAATATTCGAATATTCGATTATTCTAGTACAGCCCTACTGGCTTCAGGGCTTGCGTGCGCCGTCTGTGTGCGTGTAGCAGCGCATATTAGAATGGCGATTAACCTGTATAAAACATGCAATTACCAGAGTAATTTTGAGCATCCTTATTATATAAACAAAGATGAATCTCTGCTCCTGAATCTTTCAGTGTGCCTGCAAACTGCGCTTGATGTGACTGACAGGGCGGAGTCACGTGACTAAAACCTGGAAAATTTGGTTCTGAATTTCGGTTTCGATTACTTTTCGATTAATTGTCCAGCCCTAGCTAGTATACTACTCAAACTACACAGAAGTTGAGAAAACTCAAACTTGAGGCAACCAGTTTCAGGATTTTTTAAACTATACTCAACACAATATTGTTGTCAACTTAATGTAAAGTTGGTCTGTCCTTTCATCAAACATAACTGATACAAGTTTTGGATCCAAGTTCATTAAGCTTGTATTAAGTTGAGCATGAACATTACAAAATAGTGAAATAGAACTTTCTTGTTAAGCAAACTGAAAAGGTAGGGTTACTACTATACACCAAAACAAGTTGAATATACTCAATGAAAATGGAAGAAACTTCCCAGAACCTAACCACTATAATGGTGACTTGAACTTTTACAATGAAATAAAAAAAAACACTACAGAGCTAAACAATCTATTAAAGGTAGGGTAGGCAATTTCAGAGAGGCTAGCATTAGCAAGCTAGCTTTGAAAGCATATGATCCCACCCTCCCTTTAGAGCATCTCCAAAGCCACACCTCCTCCAAAACACATGAACACGGACAACAGAGTCTCCAAAGCATTATGAGAGACTGCATTAAATTATCTCATGTCTCAAAACGCATATAACATTACAATAATAATCATAGGTGTAATTTATGGGCTGGACGGGTGGCACATGTCCCCACAACTTTTTACCAGGGTCGATAATTTGCAGTCCCTCCAGAAAAACGCGATTATGCGATTGCGTGATTTAATGCATAATCAGCCAAAGTCTGCATATTTATACGGGGGCCGCATTTTTTCAAATACGCCGCACTTTCGCCGCATAAATTGCCTATTTCCGCGTGCAAAATATGCGGGGCTAGCATGATTTTATAATCCCCACATTTTCGTTGCAAAAAAAGTTATATATATTAGCAGAAAGTTGAAAAATGTTGCGTTTACTTCACACAAGAGCCGCCGTTTCTGCCTGTTGCCATGGGAACGTTTTGAAGTGACGTAATTACCCGACGTGAACGTCATCGAAAAGTTGCAAACCCTGTGGTGAAACCATAGATATCGGTGAAACCATGATGAAGCACGCAAATTCCCATTTGCCAACAAATATAACAGCAAAAGACCGCGCAAAGCAGTTTCCCGGTGTGTTGACCGATTTCAGCACACAGCAGCTTTGAAGCTTTGAAGCGTTATGAATCAATGAGTCGATTCAGCGGTTCAGATCGCCAAAGTCATGTATTTCAGCAGTTTGACACGCGATCCGAATCATGAATCGACTCACTGATTCATAGCATCATGATGCTGTGTTTTGAAATCGGTCATCACTATATAAGTCGTTATTTAGAGACGAACGGAGGTCTTACGGGTGTCCAATGACATGAGGGGACGTCATTAATGACAGAATTTAAATTTTTGGATGAACTAACCCTTTAAGAGATTGCACTTTGAGCATTGGAAGCACTCAAATGTCTGTTTTGTGTAGCTACCTCTGTAAAACAGGAAGTTATTTATTCATTTTTCAAGTTGTAGCATATTCCTTTTGTAAAGCTACAGAACTTGTTTGACTCAATGTTTTGTAAATTTGAGCCATGTGTTTATTAAGGTCTTCAATAAAACAAGATGAGAACTTAAATATTCCCAGCACTTTCTGTGATGTAGTACTTTTTTTCTCTTTTTCATCAAACCGCAGTTTTTGCAAGTTCCCGCAATTTCATCGCATTAAAATTGCATAAATATCCCGCATTTTCCATCGCAATTTTTAAGAAAACATGCCGCATAATCAAGGATTTTTGCCCGCAACAATCACAAAAAAAAGCCGCATTTTTCTGGAAGGACTGAATTTGTCCCTTCCACTTTTTGAAACATTTTGCAGCACAGATGTACCTAATACAAATGAAACATCCACTTGACAAGCAGAGCATTCATTTAGTTTGTTTGTTAAATATGAGGCAATCTGGCACTGGAATGTGTTGTTTTTCAAATCATGCTGGGTGTTCATTGTTGCTGTAATCAGTGGTGGAAGGCAAGAGACTGTTCTCTTGGCGCTCATGCACTTCACACAAACGAGTGCTTCAATCTATCGCTCGACGCCGTTGTGGATACTCTCTATTCGTTCCTGTGAAATCACAAAACAAAATGCACATAAACGTGTCCATGCTCTTGACATACAATCACTGATGAACATCTTTGGTTTTCATGGGAAATAAAACTGGGGGTGGATTAGAACCCAGAACCTCTCTGACACGCTAAACAAAGGTTCTACCATCAGACCATTAAAGGGCTCATGAACTGAGAAATCTAATTTTCCTTGAGCTTTTGACATAAAAGAGGTCATCATACTAAATACCCTGCAAGTTTCAGAACTGAAAACCTCCTTGTTAGTTCAAAAACGTGCCTATTGACAGATAAAAGACCGCCTCTGCAGAAGAAGATCAACGCCTACTTCATCATTACAACTTTGGCTCCGACCACTGGCGTGTTAGTGAGATGCCAAGTACCCGTGTTCATTCTAATGCCTGATCTGGGACCAGTGATTTCTGATATGTAATGATTCATGTACAGTCAGATGTTCTTTGTCTATGTGTCAGTAAATCAAACCAGTGACTAAATGGTCAACTCCACATTGTTTTACTTAGTAGGATGCAAATAATCTGATATTTAAATTGTGATTAAATTATATATAGAAAGCGATCAAAAAACGCTCCCTTTTCAATCGCTGGGGCTAGTTCTGGACTCGAGCCAAAACTCCCGTAATAATCAACAAATACATTACATTGTGTTTGCACAGTTAGTTATGATGAAATCATTCGTGAGAGTGCAGAAATCGAGTTACAATGACGGGATCACAGCATTCATGCACTCAACATGTCTGTGATCGGCTACAATGCTCATCACTGCAACCTTTCATGCCACAATCTGAATATAAAGCAATAATCAACATTTTTCACAATTAGAAAACCTTGAGAAATGTAATAGTACAAATGTGCTAAAACATTTAGAGAGTTACACATGTAATAGGGGTGTAACGGTACACGTATTCGTATTGAACCGTTTCGGTACAGGGCTTCCGGTACGGTGCACGCGTGTACCGAACGGTTATGAATGTAATCTTTAACAGTTAACAGTCGGCTTGTTGTAAGCGCGGAACACACTTCAATCCGAGTTCCCACACGAACATATTAAGTATTCAGTCCATTTTATCACGAAATTCAAACGATAAATGACGTTTTGATGCTCTTTAATGTGCGTGACTGATCAGTGATCACCGAACACAGTTCAAGTGACCGCGATCATTTGTGAACGGTGCATGCGTCGAACGGTTATGAATGTAATCTTTAACAGTTCACTGTCGGCTTGTTGTAAGCGCGGAACACACTTCAATCCGAGTACCCACACGAACATATTAAGTATTCAGTTCATTTTATCAAGAAATTCAAACAATAAATGCCGTTTTGACGCTCTATGTGGCGTGACTGGTCACTGATCACAGTTCATGCGCACGCGCGTGAACGCGATCATCTGTGAAGGCGATCGATCATCTCTTACTAAAGAATCAAGAATAAACATGAATGACGATCTGAAGGTATGCTGAGGATACATTACAATTTACTGTCATGTATATATGTGGTGTATTCGCTAAATCAGTGTTTCAACGGCGGAAAGACGTCAATATTACTGCTTGTGAACTAAACAATGTCATGTAACGTTAGCATCACATTTACCTCAGGAGTCATTCAGTGTCCAGACTTTTATTCACTAGAGAAATCAACTCTTTCGCTAAATATATGCTCTATATTAGCCGTTATATTCATTATATTCTACTGAACCTGTTAGTGATGTCTTGATTATTTCATGCATGTTAAATAAACCTGTCATGAAAATGACAAACACTGTATATAAATTATTACATTTCAACAACGATTTGGAGAAAAAAAATATTTTATAATTAGATTTAGAAGTTAATGCAAAAACTGCCTTATGTGAAGTTTACATATTTGCACACAATGTGTTATTTGAGTGTTGATTATTATACCTAAAAATAAATAGCAACTGAATTTAGGCTAATAGTTTGGGCTCTGTTGTGAACCTTTAATATTAATGTACAAGTAAGGGATCCCTATATAGTTTACAGAAATATCTTAAATAAACTTTTAGATATCATTTAATTCATTCAAGGACAGACACTTTTTCCCCCAGTAAACCACTGTTAAATATAAAAAATAAATAAAAATAAATTTTGTAAATCTGCTGTACCGAACTCGTACCGAACCGTGACTTCAAAACCGAGGTACGTACTGAACCGTCAGTTTTGTGTACCGTTACACCCCTAACATGTAACACTAGCTATTTCATATGCAAAGATGTCAACCAATCACAGCAGTGGGCGTTTACACTGATGTCTCACAGCAGCCAATCACAGCAGTGGGCGTTTACATTGAAGTCTCATAGCAGCTGATCACAGCAGTGGGCGTTTACACTGAAGTCCCACAGCAGCCAATCACAGCAGTGGGCTTTTACACTGAAGTCTCACAGCAGCCAATCACAGCAGTGGGCTTTTACACTGAAGTCTCACAGCAGCCAATCACAGCAGTGGGCTTTTACACTGAAGTCTCACAGCAGCCAATCACAGCAGTAGGCTTTTACACTGAAGTCTCACAGCAGCCAATCACAGCAGTGGGCTTTTACACTGAAGTCTCACAGCAGCCAATCACAGCAATGGGCGTTTACACTGAAGTCTCACAGCAGCCAATCACAGCAGTGGGCTTTTACACTGAAGTCTCACAGCAGCCAATCACAGCAATGGGCGTTTACACTGAAGTCTCACAGCAGCCAATCACAGCAGTAGGCTTTTACACTGAAGTCTCACAGCTGCCAATCACAGCAGTGGGTGTTTACATTGAAGTCTCATAGCAGCCAATCACAGCAGTGGGCGTTTACACTGAAGTCCCACAGCAGCCAATCACAGCAGTGGGCATTTACACTGATGTCTCACAGCAGCCAATCACAGCAGTGGGCGTTTACATTGAAGTCTCATAGCAGCCAATCACAGCAGTGGGCTTTTACACTGAAGTCCCACAGCAACCAATCACAGCAGTGGGCTTTTACACTGAAGTCCCACAGCAACCAATCACAGCAGTGGGCGTTTACACTGAAGTCCCACAGCAGCCAAACACAGCAGTGGGCTTTTACACTGAAGTCCCACAGCAACCAATCACAGCAGTGGGCTTTTACACTGAAGTCCCACAGCAACCAATCACAGCAGTGGGCTTTTACACTGAAGTCTCACAGCAGCCAATCACAGCAGTGGGCTTTTACACTGAAGTCCCACAGCAACCAATCACAGCAGTGGGCTTTTACACTGAAGTCCCACAGCAACCAATCACAGCAGTGGGCGTTTACATTGAAGTCTCATAGCAGCCAATCACAGCAGTGGGCGTTTACACTGAAGTCTCACAGCAGCCAATCACAGCAGTGGGCTTTTACACTGAAGTCTCACAGCAGCCAATCACAGCAGTGGGCTTTTACACTGAAGTCCCACAGCAACCAATCACAGCAGTGGGCTTTTACACTGAAGTCCCACAGCAACCAATCACAGCAGTGGGCGTTTACATTGAAGTCTCATAGCAGCCAATCACAGCAGTGGGCTTTTACACTGAAGTCTCACAGCAGCCAATCACAGCAGTGGGCTTTTACACTGAAGTCCCACAGCAGCCAAACACAGCAGTGGGCTTTTACACTGAAGTCCCACAGCAACCAATCACAGCAGTGGGTGTTTACACTGAAGTCCCACAGCAGCCAAACACAGCAGTGGGCTTTTACACTGAAGTCCCACAGCAACCAATCACAGCAGTGGGCTTTTACACTGAAGTCTCACAGCAGCCAATCACAGCAGTGGGCTTTTACACTGAAGTCTCACAGCAGCCAATCACAGCAGTGGGTGTTTACACTGAAGTCTCACAGCAGCCAATCACAGCAGTGGGCTTTTACACTGAAGTCCCACAGCAACCAATCACAGCAGTGGGCTTTTACACTGAAGTCTCACAGCAGCCAATCACAGCAGTGGGCTTTTACACTGAAGTCTCACAGCTGCCAATCACAGCAGTGGGCGTTTACACTGAAGTCTCACAGCTGCCAATCACAGCAGTGGGCGTTTACACTGAAGTCCCACAGCAGCCAATCACAGCAGTGGGCTTTTACACTGAAGTCTCACAGCAGCCAATCACAGCAGTGGCGTTTACACTGAAGTCTCACAGCTGCCAATCACAGCAGTGGGCGTTTACACTGAAGTCCCACAGCAGCCAATCACAGCAGTGGGCATTTACACTGAAGTCTCACAGCAGCCAATCACAGCAGTGGGCATTTACATTGAAGTCTCACAGCAGCCAATCACATTAGTGGGCGTTTACACTGAAGTCTCACAGCAGCCAATCACAGCAGTGGGCATTTACATTGAAGTCTCACAGCAGCCAATCACATTAGTGGGCGTTTACACTGAAGTCTCACAGCAGACACACCCCTTCAAACACAGCGTTCAAATCAGAGGCTAAAATCAGGGTAGGACAAATGTCTTTTATTTCTACATTATGAAAATCGTTGTATTTATTCAATGACATGAAGAATCTCAGGGCTATAAATATTAGGGGTGGTGAAAAAAATCGATTATCGATTAATCGCGAGTATGTTATGGACGAGCATGAATCGATCATTAAATTTTCAAAAATCTATTTTTTTATTTATCTAAACCTGACTCTACCACCGTGTGTGTGTGTGTGTGTGTGTTCATTAGATGAATGTAAATCTGTCGTTAATGCTGAGATGATTCTGAGGGAACACTCTAGAAATCCTCCCGCCTCGCCTCCTCTGGAGCTCAGGCACATTAGCGCGTTAGCACGGCTCAGATTCGCGCACAAACACCGAATAAACGCCTTCAATCCGCAGATTTATGAGCGCTTCAGATGAGCGAGCGCGACACACATCGACGCGCACATTCGCGGGAATTAAGGCGATCCTGAGGACGCGATGAGCGGATCTCACACACACACATACACACCGCCGCTCCGCTGCACCGACCCGCGGCTCCCGCTCACGGAACCGAACGGGCCTCGACACTCCTCCGACACGAACCCGTTTTTCTTCTGTCGTTTTTTTCCCCTTTTGTCTTTCTCACGTCAGGAAACGAACGAGAGGAGATCGAGCGTTCCACGCGTTCCCCCTCACGCGCGCACCGCATCCATCACTCTTGACATTTTGTCACTGTGTTCTACAGTACAGTATATAAGCTGAAGCTACAGTAAGTTGTTCAAAAATGTTCATTTTGTCTTCTTAATGATTAAATTGGACAATTTTCTTCTAGAAAGACAAGGTGTTTGGAGAAAAAACTTCTTCTTTACCTTGACATGTTTCGACTGCAACCTGCAGTCTTCCTCCACCTGAACACGTTGTCTTTCTAGAAGAAAATTGTCCAATTTCTACAGTATGTTGGTTCTGATCTACTTCCTAAAGGAAATAAGCCTTTCATTTATTTGTTATTGTTTAGTTCAACTTGATGAGTCACAACACAATGTGATGTATTCATTTCTGTGTAACTACACGACACTACACGACAAGTGCTTTGAGTTGTTGTTACTCAATAAAAGAGTTAAGTAATTCAGTAGCTGACTTTTTTTTTATACTGCAATCACTTTGTAGTGTATTTTCGTTTACTGTTGTGAAATGGAAAATCAATAATCGCTAATCGAGAATCGTTAATAATCGAAAATCGACTGTAATCGAATCGGGACTTCAATAATCGTAATCGAATCGAATCGGGAAATCAGACAGATTAACCACCCCTAATAAATATTGTATTATTGTAGATGTAAAGATGAAACTATCACGTTAAACATGACTTCTATGTTGATAAATTTAACTGAATGTACTTGATTTCTGGACATTGTAATGTTCTTAAAGAGGACATTTGACTGAACGCAATGATTGGACGAACATTTTTTGGTCCCGAGATATCCACAGAAGAGATGCAGTATGTATATTTTAAAATATTTAGACCACTTCTATTATTGATTGGTATCAGGATGTGAAGAGAGTGTCAACAAGTATTAAAAAAAAGTGATTGTGAAAAACATTGCATACTCTACCTTTAATTGTGAACGAGTCAAGCTGTCACCTTTATAAAGCGCTTTTTACAATACAGATTGTTTCAAAGCAGCTTTACAGTGATAAACAGGAAAATAATGAGCAATGATGCAAACAGAAACCAGTTCAGTGCTGATTCAGTTTGGTTCAAGAACTGTGAAAAGTTCCTCAATTATTAATTCCTTAATTTATATTGATTCTGAATAACAAATAGTTGTCATCATTTTTGACCAAAAACACAAATTATTCAAGTGAATCAGTTAGTTCGACCCTCACAGGAAACTTCACATTAAGTTCTAGCCGTATAATAGTTTCTCATACTAAATGGTCTAAAAGATGACTTTAATTCCTTATTTAATGCCATCTTTTTCTACATTCGATAGTTCAATCGACCTTTGAAATAGTTTGTCTGACAAAATGCAAGTTGGATTTATTTATGCAACATTGAATACCTGGACGATCTACTACATTTGACTAATTGTGGAGTATACAAAAGACTGAAACATTCATTGTTGGATATTACTGCTTCACATTCTTAAAAACTGTGAGCTGTATGCAGTATACACTCACCTAAAGGATTATTAGGAACACCTGTTCAATTTCTCATTAATGCAATTATCTAATCAACCAATCACATGGCAGTTGCTTCAATGCATTTAGGGGTGTGGTCCTGGTCAAGACAATCTCCTGAACTCCAAACTGAATGTCAGAATGGGAAAGAAAGGTGATTTAAGCAATTTTGAACATGGCATGGTTGTTGGTGCCAGACGGGCTGGTCTGAGTATTTCACAATCTGCTCAGTTACTGGGATTTTCACGCACAACCATTTCTAGGGTTTACAAAGAATGGTGTGAAAAGGGAAAAACATCCAGTATGCGGCAGTCCTGTGGGCCAAAATGCCTTGTTGATGCTAGAGGTCAGAGGAGAATGGGCCGACTGATTCAAGCTGACAGAAGAGCAACTTTGACTGAAATAACCACTCGTTACAACCGAGGTATGCAGCAAAGCATTTGTGAAGCCACAACACGCACAACCTTGAGGCGGATGGGCTACAACAGCAGAAGACCCCACCGGGTACCACTCATCTCCACTACAAATAGGAAAAAGAGGCTACAATTTGCACGAGCTCACCAAAATTGGACAGTTGAAGACTGGAAAAATGTTGCCTGGTCTGATGAGTCTCGATTTCTGTTGAGACATTCAGATGGTAGAGTCAGAATTTGGCGTAAACAGAATGAGAACATGGATCCATCATGCCTTGTTACCACTGTGCAGGCTGGTGGTGGTGGTGTAATGGTGTGGGGGATGTTTTCTTGGCACACTTTAGGCCCCTTAGTGCCAATTGAGCACCGTTTAAATGCCACGGCCTACCTGAGCATTGTTTCTGACTGTGTCCATCCCTTTATGACCACCATGTACCCATCCTCTGATGGCTACTTCCAGCAGGATAATGCACCAGGTCACAAAGCTTGAATCATTTCAAATTGGTTTCTTGAGCATGACAATGAGTTCGCTGTACTAAAATGGCCCCCACAGTCACCAGATCTCAACCCAATAGAGCATCTTTGGGATGTGGTGGAACGGGAGCTTCGTGCCCTGGATGTGCATCCCACAAATCTCCATCAACTGCAAGATGCTATCCTATCAATATGGGCCAACATTTCTAAAGAATGCTTTCAGCACCTTGTTGAATCAATGCCACGTAGAATTAAGGCAGTTCTGAAGGCGAAAGGGGGTCAAACACAGTATTAGTATGGCGTTCCTAATAATCCTTTAGGTGAGTGTATACTGACAGCCTGATATTTGAATGAGAGTTTCAGCTGTTATTGATACTAAAACATAATATCTCCCTCTAGTGGTTTACTGTGATTCTGCCGGAGAAGTATAACATGTCAGTCTCTCAACACGCTAATTTGATCTCCTTTGAGGCTTATTAATGGCAATTTTTTTCATTACTATTGCACAAGAGGGTTGTATCTGTACACACAAACTGAACCGGCATGCAAAGAAATACGGAAACAAACAAAAGCTTTATTTCTGGCTAAGAAAACCATGATTTTGGTTATCTCTGAAGGATTAAATCCACAGGATTATCCACATTTCCTTCTACTGGGCCGCCAGAAGATTAGGAATGTGACTGGAAAGCATAAATGCATCACTGCCCATTGGCTTTAGCTCAGTGGGTTGCATTACATGCAGAATGCCTATATAAACATTTTAGTCCTGACTTCAAAGAGAGACTAAACACATTCAAGTTTACATGACGACTCTGTGAAGAAAAGTGCCCTGCTCTTAAAGGGATAGTTCACCTAAAAATTATCATTCTGTACTCATTTACTCGATTACTTCCAAATCTATTAGACTTTCATTCATCTTCAGGACATGATGTTTTTTTTTTATAAAATCAGAGAGATTTCTGTCCCCCGATTGAATGTTTATTACCCCAAAATGCCGATGCTTCAAAACGTTTGTGAAATCGTAAAAAATAAATCCCTATGAATTGAGCAGTTTATTTCAAGTCTTCTGAAGAGAAACAATCGCTTAATGAACAGATTTAATTTTAGGCTTTTATTCGCATGTAAATATTGATCAGCATTCCATTTTGGTAAATGTAAGCTAAGCGTGAACCAATGAGGTTCATTTTCGCATGTCACACAAGCACGTTTGATCTTCCGCAAGAACCAGTGAGGTTTCTTCTCGCACACCAAGCGAATACGGTTAAGCTTACGTCCGCTGATCAATGATTATACACAATGATTGTGAATAAAAGCCTACATTAATAATTTTGTTTAGAGTTTTGGGTAAACTGACTTTTAATGGAAGGACAGAAATGTCCTTATATTCATTCATTTGTGTTTCGAGATGAACGGAAATCTTATGGGTTTTGAACAACATGAGGGTGAGTAACTCACTTTTTTAGTTGGCTGAACTATCCCTTTAAGAATTCTTATGTGCATCAAGTACATAAAACAACACTTGAAAGCTAATGAAGAAGTCAAGATTTTCAGTGAATATCTGAAAATGATACACAAAGCTATTGTATGGCTTCAGATGACATAGAGCTAAATTTGAGACTTCTACGGTGCTTTTTTGGTCCATTTTGGTGCTTGGCAGTCAACATACATGCATTCAAAAGAGCAGTTTTGAGCGCCCTCTATCCCAACACAGATGAAGAGCAATAACATTCTAGCTTCCCCACAAAAAAAACACCTATGATCCCATTACAAGATTATATTGTTTTTAGACTTTTGAAAATAACAATGTAATGTCACCCCTGCGAGTTGTGAGAAGCATAGATGTACAAACATAAATGCCTCATTAGTGGCTTTTTCGATGGGCCTCTATAGACGTTTCAGCGGCAACAACATAAACAAACGTTACTGCACACGTGCGCTTTTGTGACCCAAACTTAACTTCCGGTAGACGTCTGCAAAGAATCAATAACAATAGAGGCTGTGTTATCATCTTTCATTTTAATTGTGCAACATTATCTTAATTTTACATGTTTTAATTGTTTCAGCATGTTTATTATAACAGATCTCCCATTTCTGTCTGCAATATAGAGTGTATTTAAGGACTGTGTAATGCCGTTTTATGCATGTTACAGTAGCTATAGATAGATATATAGATAGATAGCAGTAGATATAAATGCTTGCACGCTCTCCTTTCAATCATGCAATGCATCAGAATAACATCTTCCAGCTAACGTGTCTCTTTGTGTCATCATATAAGATTAATGTTGGGAAACTTAAACTGGTAGATTAAGTACCCTATTTGAGATTGATCACAACAATCCCGTGCCACTGATAGAGGCTAAAACGAAAGTTCCTTTACACTTCGTGATAAAGGCCAAAATAAATAACAAGCAAGTTACATTAGACAGAAGACACAACGTCTATATGTAACCCGTCCGCCATATTGAAATGGTCAAACGACTAATCTGAGAGCATTCAAGAGTGGTTTGAGCATATTATGCAACCGTGGTTAGACGCATTTGTGAAAGGTTTTCCCACTTATTTGGAAATTTAAATCTTGGCAGTTTCACAAACAGAAACTACGCAATGTTGTGGCATCATTGATTCTTACTGTGAGGGACAACACGCTGACTGTTCCAAGATGGCGGGTGCGCCAACGTGTCCGTAGCGGTCGAATGTGGCATCTTCGCATACATATCTATGGTGAGGAGTACCTGAAGTCCGGGATCCCTGTGGACGTGCTGATTCCAGCTCCCGAATGCACCACCATGTACTGCGACTCCTTGATCCACTGGGCCAGTGTCTCCACTTTAGTCTTCAACTCCTCTGGGCTGTCAAACACCTGCAAACATTCACACATAAACATATAGATACAGAAGTGTTACTGTCAGAGACCTGCGGCCCAGCTGCTGTAACAGTTAGAGAGTGGTCACATAAACAAATGTAGATAGAGTGCTTCAAATTACTGTTTCATATGATATAGTGCACTATTATACTGTAGGCCTACATATATTTTATATACATCATTATATCATCCTGGCACCAGGAATAACCTTTTGTCCTCTGTAGTGGACATTATATTTTAGTGAATTTCTCTGACATCATACATGGCACAATTTTCATTTCTGGATGTCCCGTAAATAGCGAATTCAGAGCTTTTCAGAGACACCAAATGTTTGGAAGTTTCACAAGGACAACCTCCTCTCCTCGGGCTTTAAAAATGACTGACATTAATTTAGTGATCAAATTTAACACTCTTATGGAAATTTATTTTGTAATTATCATTTAAATCTGACTAATTCTTTAATTGTTTGTCATAAATCAACATCTCAGGAAAAAGTTACGGGGTTTCAAATCAAAATATGATGTTCTGTTACAGGACATTGATTTCCACTGTAGAGGACACCGGGACTAAATCATGTTTATCAGGCATTCTGTGAGACACAATAAGTGAATATGGAAATAAATTATTTCAAAATTCCTATGAAATATTAGATATTATTATGAAAATCTTGCCAATTACTACTCCCAATATTAAACTTCTTTTTTCATTACATGTTGCTCCAAGAACACATTAATATGCAAATTATGTATACATTGAGATACATATAGATACATTGAGATAGATACATTGTATATAATGGGAAAACCCGCTTACTGCCATTTTATGTTTTATCAAATCGTTCTGTTATATCTTACATAACATAGTTGAGAATCATCTTTGTACAAAGTGTGGTATAAGAAAAAACCTGAAACCTAAAAATTGATTGGTGATTTAAAAACAAAAATCACATTGGTCCTTTTTGAGTCCTGGGGCCTATACCATGAAGCCGGTTTAGCTGGCTAGCCAGATATGTTTAAGCTTAGTTTGTGCCAATCCTGGGTTTTAGGTACCATTAAAGTGGTTCGGCTTTTAGCAGTGTTCATCTCCATAGTAACTTACGCTCCACAGCTAACCTGCTCAAGGGCAGGTTATGTTCTGGATAAGAGATCTCAAACTGAAATTAGACCAATCAGCTGTGAGCAAACTGACACACCTCTGATGCAATGAAGTCACTCCCCCTGTTTCTACTCCAAATTAAAGGACACTACATAGCAAATGATTTTAAAAGACTAAAGCGTCTGGCTTTTAACAGTGCTTATTTATAATAATAATAATTTTGAATGATTTAGATATCATTTATGTAATTATTATACCCATAATCAATTACACATGTATCATTTTAGTTAATCAATCATTAATAGGCACTTAGTTGAAATTATATAAATAGCCTATATAAAAGTCATACAAATAAGCTTTAAAATCAATAAATAAAGCTATAAAAAATTACTACATTACTCAATTCTCTATATATCAACTAAACTAACTTCAAAACTTTTACTTGCATTGACGTAGTGAATATTTTCTTTAAGTTGTACTCTTGTATAGACCGCTCTTTTCTTATTGCTGTGTGAATTTGTTTAAATTCTTATTATTTTTTAATCATGTAATATTCTGCAGAAGAGAGAAGCGAGAAGTGAATCTCAGTTTCACTGATCCACAGCGTGTGATTGGCTGTTCACTACTGATGTCACAGCTAAACTCCGGATCAAAGCCTGAGGAGTTGACAGAGAAAGCTGATGATCAGCATCATGGGACCAACAAAGCCTGAATAGATTGGTTTGGTTTTGTCAACTCTAAACTAATCCTGTAACCCTGAGTTTGTTAAACTACCATCATGGTACAGGCCCCTGGTGTCCTCAAAAATACAAATTTCACAAAACTTTTTTTTTCCTGCTTCTCATGAGGATATATTATTCCTTTTTAATTAGCACTTTTATGTATTTATCATTTATTTATAAAAAGTATATATATATATATATATATATATATAATTCGATAATAGCTCCCTTGACTTAAAGCTACACTGTGTAACTTTTTTAGTTTATTCTTAGCTAAAAACACTTAGTTCTTTCAAAAATATATGTGCTCATTAATGTATATTTACTTCTTTCAAGTAATAAAGTATTCTCGTAAGTTTATAATATGCCATTGAAAATACATACGGGTAAGGGGTTCGAATGGGGGTCGCCATGTTGCCCCTCCATCTTGAAAGTACATTAGCCAAAGAGGGACATACCCGTAAATTCAAGCTTCGCCTTTCGCGTTTTAACACTCGATGGCACCGTGTCGAATGTGAAGAGGGGGATTGCTGGATCGAACTGGAAGCCATGTTAATCTTGGACTAAATCTGCCACCGTAGGAGTTAAAACGAAATTGGAATTGGGAGGAACAGAAACTAATATTTAC
>CM042244.1:54812718-54877718 GCA_023566225.1 Romanogobio albipinnatus
ATTCTGGTCTACGATTGCAAGTGATTGACATCTGACAGCGTGCATTAATGGAATTTCATTCTCTTTCTGTCTTTTTAGGAGTAACAGCCTATTTTTCACCCAACGCACCGATGCATTGTCATTTCGTATTCGCGCACCAATCATAGGAAATATAAGATATGTGATAGAAAACATACATTAGAGTTTATAACTGTCCGTTTGGTTCAGTTGCATGCACATTTGCTCTTTACACTCTGTGTGTAGGCTATGCCTGTCTTTACATTTGAACTCGTTATGCACTGTCAGATTGCGACTGATTTCCGATCTACAGCTCACTTTCTTGAGGAACACGAACTAGTTCAATGACGAAATCAAATTAATGTCGTGCATGGATGTATTCATCATGCACACTGTGTATTCTTGTCCAAGCCATATTTTCCCCTCATTACCCTCCCTCACAGCATTTTCAAGCACAGCCAGTAAAATTGCAAGTGATTTTCATCAGAGCATGCTGTCAGATGTCATTCACACCTCCCTCTGTCACTCTTTTTAGAGTAAAATGGTCTATTTCTTGTAATGCATTGTATGTTTGTGCTGGTTCACCCTGTGTAGCATTATGCAATTTAAAATATGCTGTAGAATAACTTCAAATATCAGCGTCAAATGTGTTCCGTTGCACGTACGCTCATTCTTTATGCACAGTGTGCAGGCTTTATGTCCCACATTGCACAGTTAGTGTGACTGATTTGCATCAATGCATGCTGTCAGATGTCATTCAGGCTTGTCTTATCTTGACAGATTTCTCTTTTAGAGTTTAGAGTTCACAAATGCATTGTGTCTTTCTGCTTGTGTTCACTCAGTGTACAGTGTCATGACAATAAAAAGGATGCTGTGTGTACTGTGGTCACTCCCACTTGTGTATCATCTCATATTTTCGTGTGTGCTCGCAGAAGTAGGGCAGCCCCGCTTTGCGCGCAGATGATGCATACTAAGAGCTCCCAGTGTGCGACGTGAAATGAAACATGTGCTGTGATGTTTCTCATTCACACAGTAAAACGTGGACCTTGCATCACGCGCTGATTTGTGCATTCGAAGAAATCACAAACCCACAAAAGGTTCTGTGCTCCTTTGTTTGGCATTTGAGAATTCGTTTGAGCGTGCATGCATAATTTTTTCACAAATTCCCAAAGTCTCGTCCAAATTAATGCGGCAATAGGAATGATGCTTTGAAAAGTAGGTGGTTTGTCATGGATTCATGAAAATATTATTTTTTAATGGTGCATTCTTAAAGGCTTCTTTTTAGCTTTAAGTATGAATATGTTAGCCTTAAGGTTATGAATAAGCTAGTGTGCTTCAAAACAATGACAAAATTTGCATTAAGAAGATATAAGCATTCAAAAATTACATTTCTGCTAAAATATGTCATCACATTTGACATATGACATTTATGATTCTCATCACATCTTCTGTCCAATCAAAGGCTATCTAGAATATGAAGCCCCGCCCCCTACATTAAAAACAGATGCTTTGGCTGCAGCTGAAATCGGTCACTTGCTCACACATTTACTATTTTCTACATGGTGAATGGCACATAGTGCACTATATAGAGGATAGGGAGCAATTCAGACAGCCTAAATATGCTTTCCATTGAGGCGAATGAAGTCTGGTTTCATGTTAGTGTCAGTGAACCACCGCAGCTCCGGTCCAGAGAGACGATAGCACAGAGCGGATCATGTGATCGAGCCGGTCCAGAGACACGATAGCACAGAGCTGATCATGTGATCGAGTCGGTCCAGAGACACGATAGCACAGAGTGGATCATGTGATCGAGTCGGTCCAGAGACACGATAGCACAGAGTGGATCATGTGATCGAGTCGGTCCAGAGACACGATAGCACAGAGCGGATCATGTGATCGAGTCGGTCGAGAGACACGATAGCACAGAGCGGATCATGTGATCGAGTCGGTCCAGAGACACGATAGCACAGAGCGGATCATGTGATCGAGTCGGTCGAGAGACACGATAGCACAGAGCGGATCATGTGATCGAGTCGGTCCAGAGACACGATAGCACAGAGCGGATCATGTGATCGAGTCGGTCCAGAGACACGATAGCACAGAGCGGATCATGTGATCAGGTCGGTCGAGAGACACGATAGCACAGAGCGGATCATGTGATCGAGTCGGTCCAGAGACACGATAGCACAGAGCAGATCATGTGATCGAGTCGGTCCAGAGACACGATAGCACAGAGCAGATCATGTGATCGAGTCGGTCCAGAGACACGATAGCACAGAGCGAATCATGTGATTGAGTCGGTCCAGAGACACGATAGCACAGAGCGGATCATGTGATCGAGTCGGTCCAGAGACACAATAGCACAGAGCAGATCATGTGATCGAGTCGGTGCAGAGACACGATAGCACAGAGCTGATCATGTGATCGAGTCGGTGCAGAGACACGATAGCACAGAGCTGATCATGTGATCAGGTCGGTCCAGAGACATGATAGCACAGAGCAGATCATGTGATCGAGTCGGTCCAGAGACACGATAGCACAGAGCGGATCATGTGATTGAGTCGGTCCAGAGACACAATAGGCTTGTTCGACTTCACCCAGCGATGCGCAGACCGATCGGCGGCTGACTTGAAGCAGTGCATGCCGGTTAGAAATTTTGTCCGACTTGAGGCAGCGCCGACGCCACGTGACAGTGACGTATGTCAACAAAGTGCCGCGAGAGCGATTCGAGAGCAGTCGGCTGATACAGCCGGTGCAGTTTCTACAGAGCAGCTGCAGGAGGCTGCACGGACTCTGATGACGACACAGCTGTTCCTCGATTGGCTGGATTCACCGCATGACAGCGATCACGCGTGTTTCGTGTTTATTCTGAAACCTTCAGCTCCAATAATGCGCACAAATCTGTTTTTTATAACAGTAAAACCTACTTTCATGTAGTCGCGATGTTATATTGTCATGTTTATCAAAATAAAACTGATTAAAAACGTAGACCCCACTTCATTGATAGTGTAGGCTTATATGTTGATCTTTATTCTTGTACAAACACACGCTGTATTAAGCAGTACATAAAGTATTACATGACAATAATGTCTCTGAAACCTCTGTGCATTGCCAAATATTGCATTTATTTCACTTCAGCTGATAAAGTATGCAAACACAGCGCGAGCGTCACTGCGGGAAGCAGAAAGTGTCCGACTTCACGGCTCCGTTTGCAGCTCCTCCCCGCCTGCACGCGGCTACTCTCGCCGATCAGTTGAATCCAGCCGCAGCCGATGTCGAACACACCTCATAGCACAGAGCAGATCATGTGATCGAGTCGGTGCAGAGACACGATAGCACAGAGCTGATCATGTGATCGAGTCGGTGCAGAGACACGATAGCACAGAGCTGATCATGTGATCGAGTCGGTCCAGAGACACGATAGCACAGAGAGGATCATGTGATCGAGTCGGTCCAGAGACACGATAGCACAGAGCAGATCATGTGATCGAGTCGGTCCAGAGACACGATAGCACAGAGCAGATCATGTGATCGAGTCGGTCCAGAGACATGATAGCACAGAGCAGATCATGTGATCGAGTTGGTCCAAAGACACGATAGCACAGAGCGGATCATGTGATCGAGTCGGTCCAGAGACACGATAGCACAGAGCGGATCATGTGATCGAGCCGGTCCAGAGACACGATAGCACAGAGCTGATCATGTGATCGAGTCGGTCCAGAGACACGATAGCATAAAGCGGATCATGTGATCGAGTCAGTCCAGAGACACAATAGCACAGAGTGGATCATGTGATCGAGCCGGTCCAGAGACACGATAGCACAGAGCTGATCATGTGATCGAGTCGGTTCAGAGACACGATAGTACAGAGCGGATCATGTGATCGAGTCGGTCCAGAGACACGATAGCACAGAGCGGATCATGTGATCGAGGCGGTCCAGAGACACGATAGCACAGAGCGGATCATGTGATCGAGTCTGTCCAGAGACACGATAGCACAGAGCGGATCATGTGATCGAGTCGGTCCAGAGACACGATAGCACAGAGCGGATCATGTGATCGAGTCGGTCCAGAGACACGATAGCACAGAGCGGATCATGTGATCGAGTCGGTCCAGAGACACGATAGCACAGAGCAGATCATGTGATCGAGTCGGTCCAGAGACACGATAGCACAGAGCGGATCATGTGATCGAGTCGGTCCAGAGACACGATAGCACAGAGCGGATCATGTGATCGAGTCGGTCCAGAGACACGATAGCACAGAGTGGATCATGTGATCGAGTCGGTCCAGAGACACGATAGCACAGAGCGGATCATGTGATCGAGTTGGTCCAGAGACACGATAGCACAGAGAGGATCATGTGATCGAGTCGGTCCAGAGACACGATAGCACAGAGAGGATCACGATAGCACAGAGCGGATCATGTGATCGAGTCGATCCAGAGACACGATAGCACAGAGCGGATCATGTGATCGAGTCGGTCCAGAGACACGATAGCACAGAGCAGATCATGTGATCGAGTCGGTCCAGAGACACGATAGCACAGAGAGGATCATGTGATCGAGCCGGTGCAGAGACACAATAGCACAGAGCGGATCATGTGATCGAGTCGGTCCAGAGACACGATAGCACAGAGAGGATCATGTGATCGAGTCGGTCCAGAGACACGATAGCACAGAGCGGATCATGTGATCGAGTCGGTCCAGACACGATAGCACAGAGCGGATCATGTGATCGAGTCGGTCCAGAGACACGATAGCACAGAGCGGATCATGTGATCGAGTCGATCCAGAGACACGATAGCACAGAGAGGATCATGTGATCGAGTCGGTCCAGAGACACGATAGCACAGAGTGGATCATGTGATCGAGTCGGTCCAGAGACACGATAGCACAGAGCGGATCATGCGATCGAGTTGCCGCTGACCAGAAAATTTATGAATTCTGCACAGAATGCTGTATTTTTAAGCGATATGCAGGAGATTAGGAGGAGACGGTTAGAGAACTGTTGGGGTAACAGTTTAGGACCCAGGATCAGTAGTGAAAAATGAAGAACAAGTGTCAGGAGTTAGATTAATTCAAGAAAAATTTACTGAAGAATAGTTTGCAGTTTCATCAGCAGAAGCCAGCTTCAAGTCTCACAAGGAGTTCGTAGGCCGCACTCCCTCCACCAGCCTTTTGGTTAACAGCCGGTCTCTAACAGGAAACTGTGGCTTTATCGAGCTCAACCGCTCTGACCGAGCTGTGATTTAAACTAAACGCTATTGGCTGTTGTAAAAAAGGGGAGGAGCTGTTCGAAATGTCCCGCCCTGTCTTCCTGTTTCAGGGGAAATTACGTCAACACATTGAATAATGCTGAGGGTTTCAAGGCACTTCAGTGGGTCTTTAAAAATAAAGTTCCCAAAAGGGGGTTTTCACAGCAATGCCATAAGAGAACCATCTTTGGTTCTCCAAAGACCCCTTTCCGTGAACTGTTCTGTCAAAGAACCATTTTTTCTTAGTGTGGCGGACATTTTAATTATCTAAAGAACCTTTTTTTCCCTATTATTAAGAACCTTTAGTGGTTCAATGGAGGGTAAAGGTTCTTCATGGAACCATCAATTCCAATAAAGAACCTTTATTTTTAAGAGTATAGGCCAGAAGATAAAGAATTATTGCTCAGAGATCTCATTTATACTCAAATCGCCAAATAGCACACAGTCAAATCTAGGAACAAAAGAGTCAATAGTTGCCATATACAGAGCTATAAAACGAATGTGGTGAGCATCTCAGATCCTTTGATTGTGGAAGAAATGTTTGCGTTCATATTGAGATCTCTGACATTTTTGGGATCTCTTCAGGCTCATGTGAGATTCCTGGGGTCTTCTTTCCCAGGATAAAAATGAATCAAAAGTCTCATTTTGCATTAACCTCATTGTCTTGAAGAAACAAATGAAATATTAAAGATACCACTTTTTTTTCTTCTTCTTTCTTATAAGGATCAATACAGTATATTATGAAGCTTGTTTTTGACATGGAATAAAAAAAAAAGATATTCGCAATTCTGACTTTATATCAGAATTGCATGATATAAAATTGCAATTGCGAGTTATAAAGTCAGAATTGTGAGATATACACAATTCAGAGAAAAGAAGTCAGAATTGCGAGATATAAACTCGCTATTGTGAGGGGAAAAAAGTAAAATTTGTGGGAAAAAAGTCAAAATTGTAAGAAAAAAAATCTGTGAGTCTATATCCCACAATTCTGACATTATAACTCGCAATTGTGTAGAAAAAAGTCATAATTGTGAGATAAAAAGTTCCAATTATCTTTGAAATTGTTTTATTTTGTGGCGGAAACACGCTTCTATAGATTATATATATATATATATATATATATATATATATATATATATATATATATATATATATATATATATATATATATATATATATACAGTATATACAGTGAGGAAAATAAGTATTTGAACACCCTGCTATTTTGCAAGTTCTCCCACTTAGAAATCATGGAGAGTCTGAAATTGTCATCGTAGGTGCATGTCCACTGTGAGAGAAATAATCTAAAAAAAAAATCCAGAAATCACAATATATGATTTTTTTACTATTTATTTGTATGATACAGCTGCAAATAAGTATTTGAACACCTGTCTATCAGCTAGAATTCTGACCCTCAAAGACCTGTTAGTCTGCCTTTAAAATGTCCACCTCCACTCCATTTATTATCCTAAATTAGATGCACCTGTTTGAGGTCGTTAGCTGCATAAAGACACCTGTCCACCCCATACAATCAGTAAGAATCCAACTACTAACATGGCCAAGACCAAACTGCTGTCAAAAGACACTAGAGACAAAATTGTACACCTCCACAAGGCTGGAAAGGGCTACGGGGAAATTGCCAAGCAGCTTGGTGAAAAAAGGTCCACTGTTGGAGCAATCATTAGAAAATGGAAGAAGCTAAACATGACTGTCAATCTCCCTCGGACTGGGGCTCCATGCAAGATCTCACCTCGTGGGGTCTCAATGATCCTAAGAAAGGTGAGAAATCAGCCCAGAACTACACGGGAGGAGCTGGTCAATGACCTGAAAAGAGCTGGGACCACCGTTTCCAAGGTTACTGTTGGTAATACACTAAGACGTCATGGTTTGAAATCATGCATGGCACAGAAGGTTCCCCTGCTTAAACCAGCACATGTCAAGGCCCGTCTTAAGTTTGCCAATGACCATTTGGATGATCCAGAGGAGTCATGGGAGAAAGTCATGTGGTCAGATGAGACCAAAATAGAACTTTTTGGTCATAATTCCACTAAACGTGTTTGGAGGAAGAAGAATGATGAGTACCATTCCAAGAACACCATCCCTACTGTGAAGCATGGGGGTGGTAGCATCATGCTTTGGGGGTGTTTTTCTGCACATGGGACAGGGCGACTGCACTGTATTAAGGAGAGGATGACCGGGGCCATGTATTTCGAGATTTTGGGGAACAACCTCCTTCCCTCAGTTAGAGCATTGAAGATGGGTCGAGGCTGGGTCTTCCAACATGACAATGACCCGAAGCACACAGCCAGGATAACCAAGGAGTGGCTCTGTAAGAAGCATATCAAGGTTCTGGAGTGGCCTAGCCAGTCTCCAGACCTAAACCCAATAGAGAATCACTCTCACAGTGGACATGCACCTACGATGACAATTTCAGACCCTCCATGATTTCTAAGTGGGAGAACTTGCAAAATAGCAGGGTGTTCAAATACTTATTTTCCTCACTGTATATATATATTGTATAATATGTTAAATATATATTCCTGTATTTTTTTATAAAGCTTAGAATAGTGTTATTAATAGTACTGAAAATATTCCTCGATTTCTCTTCAGTCTTACTCAGGTCATCTCACTTGACTGAAGCTCTAATTTGATTTGAGAGGAGTGCTAGAGGGATGTAATACATTTCATATGCATTTCAAACAGACAGTGTCTGGCCCAGGTTTTCTGTGATTATTTCATTTATTAGTGAAAGAAAACTTAGTCCTCTAATTCATTAAAAACATCATGTTAATTGAACTTGAAAACCCATTTAAAGCAACATACTCCTCTGTGAGTATCTGCGACCCCCTCCCTTCTTCTGCTCGAAATATCCCCTCTTTCTGTCACGCTCAGAGGCACACACATGCTCACACACACTCACACTCACACACACCGCACAAATGAATAATGGTTTATGCCCATAGGAGGGTGCGAGAGGGAGGATGAATCAGCGTAGGAGGCCTGTCACACACACACACACGCACGCGCGCACACACACACACACACACACACACACACACACTCTTTCTCTCTGTTGACTGCTGTCTCAGTGGGACGTTATTAGTACAGTGCTGTTAGATTATCATTTACATTGACATTAAATTACTGCTATGAAATGTTGTTTGTGAGTGTGCAAGACCTGCCACAATGGGCTGAGGGTGAAATTAATGGAAAACAGCATTAGATGCACGTCAATTACTTTTTTTTTCACAACACTGCTGAAAAAATAGCCTAAGCTTGCCCACGGTAGTTCGCTGGTCTTAACTGGTTTATGCTGGTTTAGCCCATAGCTGAAAAGTGTCTGAAAACCAGCAAAATAGACACTGGGAGACCAGCTAACGTCTGGTGTACAGTCGTAATGAAACTGAAGTATAGCGAAAGATCTTTTCTTTCGTACCGTGGCATATTTTTTAGTTTAACGGATTATCAGAAAGAAAAAACTGTGGAACAGGGACCGTTGTTTATTGGATGTTGAGATGTGAGCGTTGCACTCAACAGTGGCAGATGAACGCAAGCTTGAAGGGGTTTTTAAAGTGCCCCTATATTATGAGTTTTTGAATATTACCTTTTAGTGTTGTCACGATACTGGAATTTCCAACTTCGATATGATACCTAAAAAAAACCACAACAATATTCAATACCATTTTTGATACCACAGGGAAAACTGCCATACAGATAATTTGTTATTATCTTACTTTAAGGCGGGTCTAATAGAAGAATTCAGGTAAGAAAACTACAGAAATATCAATCAAATGTAAAATAACACTGGATTTTTTTAAAATACAGATTAATGTTTACAATTAAAGCTACAAAAGTCAAGAGCAGCGAGTGCTTTTCTCTTTGTTTTTTGTTCTTTGGCAGCAGGTTTATTTGTCTGCTGTCACTTTAAGAGTGAATGCACGGGTTTGTTACACAACAGGTGTTTTCTCTCAAATATTTACGTTCCAAAACTGACTGTATTTACCTGAATACTCATCAAGATGGGCATTTTTTATCATAATTAGGGCCCGAGCACCGATGGTGTGAGGACCCTATTGTAATTGCTCAGTTTATTATTCTTCTTCTCCAAAGTGAATTACATTTTTGAGAGCCTAAACATGCTCGAAAACTCACACTTTGAGTTTTGAAAATTTTGCACTCACATCAGAAGGGGTGAAAATGTATCTCTGATATGGGTTTCAGAATTAGGTGTGGCAAAATGGCTCCATAGCGCCACCTACACCTACACATAGCGCACTACGTTTCATGTATAAGTATGAAATTTGGTACACACATGTAACAGCCCATTACCTACAAAAAAGTCCCTGGAAGCAAGATCTGAAAACCAACAGGAAGTGAGATATTTCGAATTTTATCTGCAAAATGTTGGCAGTTTTTGCCATTTCCAAGCCTCATACTTTAACAAACTCCTCCTACAGTTTTAATCGGATCATCCTCAAATTTGGTAGGTGTAATCTAAAGGCATTTGTGATGTTAAATTGCGAATATCTTGAGTTTTCGCTGAAGGGAGTGTCCGTGGCGGTCTGACAAAATCGAGTGTTTCGCCATGAGACAGGAAGTTGTTGTAACTCAGGCATACAATGTCCAATCTGCCTTAAACTTCACATATTTGATAAGAGTCCTGACCTGAAGACATCTACCTGGCAATATTCAGTTAGTCATAGCGCCAGCTGCTGGCAGCAGGAAGAGTGGCACATCAAAGTGCCATATTTCTCCTTAAATGCATGTATATTCACTGTTTTCCTGAGGCCACCGGGTGGCGGTGGGAGGTGCGAGGGCCCTTTCATTGCTGCTTACAGCTTTAATGTTGTATGTATTTGATCGTTTAAGTGCAGTAAGCCGAAAAAGAAGCACATTTTTGTTCTCGCAAGCTGTTTAAGAGGTGAGTGCAAAACCTGCAGGAAAATCATGTGCAATACCCGTAACCCCACGCCAAAATTCAGGACATATAACACCAAAACTATTCAACAGGAGTGAATGAGACGAGTGATTAAGGCGGGTGAGTGTCGAATTGTCAATTCGCCATCGGAGAGAAGAGAGAGTTAAAACGTGCAGTTGGTATCAGTGCATCGATGCTGCAGAAAGGAGTATTGGAACCATTTCAGATATTTCAGTATCGAAACATATCGAAATATTGATATTTTTGACAACACCATTACCTTTCATGCAGTGTGTAATATTGCAGGTTAGTGAATGTAAAAGGTCTGCAAAGGTCTGATAGGCTAAAAGTGCATACAAATGCTGATTTGTTGATTTTTTTTTGTTGATTCTAAACTGCTGAAACGAGTCGTCAGTAATTACAGTCTTACTTTCTGTGCGAACCTACATCGGTTTGTAATAAATTGATATAATAGCAGCCTATGGTCTTCATTGGCTGCCCGTAAACAACGTCTACTTTGGCCCGCCCTCAAACACTAGTTGTAGCCGAGACTGGAAGAGTTTGGTTTGTGTTGTCGACATGTCAAGTAGATGCTGTTGCCGAAGCAAATCCACCTTGCATGCACTTCTAAAGGATGAGGACTCTGGCTCAAATATATATAGTGAAACCAACACCATTGTTACTGTTCGACGCACTGTGTATCAAGCGCTGAACAAGCCTCTAGAGCTGAAATTCATATATGATAATGGGCGTTTAGTTTCCAACACCTGCTATAAGCAGTCGACCAATCACAACAGACTGGGCTGTCTGACCAATCAAAGCAGAGTACACTCTAAAAAAACAAGGTTCTATATGGCACCAAAAATGGTTCTTTGCTCGTAATCATAGGGGAACCTTTTTATGTGCTATATAGCACCAGTTTTGGTGCTTCAGTGGTTCTTCGGCGGTTCTTCAGAGGTGCTATATAGCACCTTAGTCAAAGAACCAGTGAAGAACCTCTGAAGAACTGCTGAAGAACCACTGAAGCACCAAAATTGGTGCTATATAGCACTTGATTACGAGCTAAGAACCATTTTTGGTGCTATATAGAACCTTTTTTTTTTAGAGTGTAGGTTCTCTGAAAGGAGGGGTTTAGAGAGACTGTTTTCAGACTCTTTGAGAAATGAGGCGATGTGCAATGTATTATGAGAAAATTAAACAGTTTTTTTTTTACCTTGCATGCATGTAAACCTGTTGTAGGAGACGCCAAAACAAAATTAGGAACCTTTAAAATGGCATAATACACTCTAAAAAAAAAGGTTCTATATGGCACCAAAAATGGTTCTTGGCTCGTAATCATAGGGGAACCTTTTTAAGTGCTATATAGCACCAATTTTGGTGCTTCAGTGGTTCTTCAGCGGTTCTTCAGAGGTTCTTCACCGGTTCTTTGACTAAGGTGCTATATAGCACCGCTAACTAAGGTGCTATATAGCACCGCTACCATATACAGAACATGTTAAGATATGGTGCTATATAGCACCAAAAGTGGTTCCCCTATGATTACGACGAAGAACCATTTTTGGTGCCATATAGAACCTTTTTTTTTTTAGAGTGTAGGGGCACTGTAAGTGGACTAAATGGTAGGAGAAATCCTGCAAAAACAACATTTTAAAGCATCATCGGGATGATCCAAATGCTGTTATAAATGGTTGGATTTGAACTGGCCATGATGCTTTAAATTGTTGTAGGCATGATTATATTCTGCCATCTAAGATACCACATTTTAAGGGAGCATCACATGCACCCTTCACTCAAAAAAATAAGGTTCTATATGGCACCAAAAATGGTTCTTCGTCGTAATCATAGGGGAACCATTTTTGGTGCTATATAGCACCATATCTTAGCATGTTCTGTATATGGTAACGGTGCTATATAGCACCATAGTTAGCGGTGCTATATAGCACCTTAGTCAAAGAACCGGTGAAGAACCTCTGAAGAACTGCTGAAGAACCACTGAAGCACCAAAATTGGTGCTATATAGCACTTAAAAAGGTTCCCCTATGATTACGAGCCAAGAACCATTTTTGGTGCCATATAGAACCTTTTTTTTTTGAGTGTTCACAGCAATCACAGTATGCATTATGTTATGACAATCAATCCAAGATGGCAGACCATAAAAATGATTTAGTGTATTTTTTACCCAGTGTTTGGTTGTGCTATGTATTTTTACACTTATTGGAATATAATTTTGGCAGCATGATAACAATGAACTCAATTGAAATCAACTAGTTTTTAAAAGACAGTGGATATGTATTTGTGTGTGTGCATCGGTTAGACAAACAGCCTCAGTGGTAAGCATTAATCATCACTAGCAGCATGTTTACAGGCTTCCTTTGACCTGCGCTCACATGCACGAGTTTAATCATGGTTGTCAATAAATGCCTGGATTGTGCCGTCCGAGTATGTGCGCCAAAGCTTGTTATTCAAACTATTGTCCGCACTCAATGCAAGGTGAAACATTGAGGTAATTACTGTTTAGCGTGATGTCAGATTATGAAATACGTTATAGGGAATATTGGTTTTGTTGAGAAGGCAATGAAGGGTAATGGTAACCTTCAGGCTATACTTAAGTCATGATTCGCACTATCTCTGCATGTTTTTAATTATTTTACAATACAGTATAATGCATTTGATAGCTACATTTCATCTTCAAAATCTGGAGTACATTGATAGAACAACGTTTATTCAGCCTCATCTTATCAAGAACCATTTTTTTTGTAGCTGTATATGGTTCTTGAGTTGCCATATGGTTAAAACGTTCTTAATTTTACATTACAGGTCCTTCAGATCTTCAAGTAGTTTTGGGGCTCTTTAAAGCACCATTAAAAATATATGGTTTTCTAAAGAATTAGAGGATAAAAAGTTGTTTGTACACTCTAAAAAAAAAAAGGTTCTATATGGCACCAAAAATGGTTCTTGGCTCGTAATCATAGGGGAACCTTTTTAAGTGCTATATAGCACCAATTTTGGTGCTTCAGTGGTTCTTCAGAGGCTCTTCACCGGTTCTTCACCGGTTCTTTGACTAAGGTGCTATATAGCTTAGCCGCTACCGCTACCATATACAGAACATGCTAAGATATGGTGCTATATAGCACCAAAAGTGGTTCCTCTATGATTACGACAAAGAACCATTTTTGGTGCCATATGGAACCTTTTTTTTTTTTTTAGAGTGTATGAGTTACTCTTTATCCTTTATTTTTATGAGTGATCTTTTCCATGTTGTGCTCTTTCATCCGGAGGTAAAGGTCTTTAGTGCATGTGAATATTTTTTTCCTTATGGAAGAGGATTCCGCTATATATGACAGTCGATGTTATGGTGCTCTCTCATGATATCCGCATGAAAATCGCCGCAGACAGTGACATGTTAGAGCGATTTGTCCAATTAATGTATTCATTTGCATTGAATATTTAATGCAATGTGCTGTCAATGTGCCTTTGATCAAAGACTATAGATGTAGAAAGAAGGATTACTCCTATTACTCATGAATGGGAGAAACACAAGGCTCAAAATGGAGGAATAGTCCCGCCTTCTAAAGAAAAAGAGCCAATCGCTGATTGGTAAAGTCATTATGTCACTGCAGCTGCCCCGGTTCCCATTGAAACCTGGGAACTCGCACTAGGACTGCACATGCGCATTGGCTCTTTAAGCCTGAATAATACAGGGTTTTTTTATGCTATTTAAGCATAAGAAACAACATTTATGGGACATTTCATGTCAGATTTTGTTGCTTATTTGAAATATGTTATTTAATTGTGAGTTCGGCAAGCAGTTTTTGAGATTCCAGGATTCCTGCATTCAAAATAGATAGGATTTGGTCTTGTACGCCCAAAATAGCTGCCCAGAGGCATTGTAAATATGGCCACTGAGTGAACAGACTTTCCTAAATAGGGACTTTTATTTGACATTGTCATAAAATTGTATCTGTACAGTATAGTGTACAGTATCATACAAATTGTCCCGCAATCATTGACTGCGCTGTGAAAAGTTAGTTGAGTTAAAATAGTTTGAACTTTTAGGGTGTGTTCACACTTCGCATGTTTGCGGTTCATTTGAATAAGTGTGAACGCTGCCGTCTGAACCCTGGTGCGCACCAAACAAGCGGAACAACGTTGAAATGGTACCAACCCAACTCTGGTCCCTTTCAGTCGAGCCGTACCAAAGACATGTAAACGAACCAAAAACAGGACATGATGTCACAAGATGTGACCCTAAAAAGGACAGAATGCTCACTCATACCTGCCCCTGTTTTGACTCCTTTACACATTTTATAAGCTCTTCACGAGTTCTCAGCTGGTCAAAATACTATCGTATGTAGCTATGCACATACAACCAGTGCATTTAGCCCAGCACACAGCATTGTTTTGGATGGTCGGTAAGTTCCGCTGCGAAATATACGCCTTCTGACCAATCGGGTTGTGAACATATCCCTATGCCTTTAGGTTCAGTGTTAAAATGCCAATGCGAACGCTAAGCGGACCAGGACCAGACCAAATTACAAGTGTGAACACACCCTAATAATAGTGCGTTCACACCGGACGCGATTCGTGCGAGTTATTTACATGTTAAGCCAATGCAGAGACGCGAAATGGCATTCTGCGGCGCGATCCGCGCGAATGAGGCGGCGAGATTCGCGCGATTCGCGCGTTTGAACGCCACATTAGTAACAGTCGTGTGCCCAGTCTATTCTCTGTTATCTGCATCAACCTAAAACGTACACTTTTCACAATGTTGAAGTAGCCTATTAAAATCATTCAGATATTGCGCGCCGTTGCGATATTCATATCGCGATATGTACATTTGCGATATTTCGATAATTTCGATATATTGTGCAGCCCTAGTATGTTTGTTTAATCACAGTGTATACAATTGATGTGAAAGGCCTTAAGGCAGTTCAGAGAAAAGAAGGCAGAACTCGAATGATGACACGATTATTGGCAGACAAGCTATATACTGTAAAGATAAAGCAATATAATGTAATGACGATTTAACGCGCGTTTCAAAACGCTCAATTCGCATCATTCGCCTCAAACGCGCGAATCGCGCGAATCTCGCCGCCTCATTCGCGCGATTCACGCGTTTGAGCGAATCGCTCAAGTTGAAAAATCTGAACTTTGGCGGATATTTCACGCCGCGTTAACCAATCACGAGCTTGCTCTAGTAGTGACGCATTTACAAGCAGAGGCAGAAATCCGAACAACAATGGAGGACAAGATAATCGTGGCCGTATGTGGATACCCGGAGCTGTATGATACATCATCCTATCACTACAGGAACAGGAATAAAAAGGATCTTGCTTGGAAGAAAGTGAGTGAGGAGGGCGGACAGTCAGCTACCCTCTCAACAAAATCTATGTCAGCCATTTCACAACGAGACTGGAGCAGAAAAAAAGAGCCAGAGCCAGCGGCAAATGTGAGAAGGACTAGCCGAGGAAAGGCGGGTCTCGCCGGGTAAACGAGCGCGGAATGTCACTGATCACCTGGATCTCACAACTCTGAAAACGCCAGATAAAATGCTCAAATAGGCACTCTTTTTATAAATTAACCACAGATTTGAGCTTTAAACAACTATATTATCGCCTGAAAAAGTCTTTAAACTACGTTTTGTCACACATTAATAGTAGTATTTTTTACAAAAAAGACGTAAAGTGACAGAGACGAGCTGGCTCATATAGGCTCATATAGAAGCCCCTCCCATGACGCGAATTCGGGTCTGTTGTGTAGTTGTCACACGCGAATTTCACGGGCGAATGAAGCGAGTAAACTCAAAATGTTCAAGCGTCCACCTTCGCGCGATTAGCGCGAATCATTCGCGCCCGGTGTGAACGCCACATTAGTAACAGTCGTGTGCCCAGTCTATTCTCTGTTATCTGCATCAACCTAAAACGTACACTTTTCACAATGTTGAAGTAGCCTATTAAAATCATTCAGATATTGCGCGTTGCGATATTCATATCGCGATATGTACATTTGCGATATTTCGATAATTTCGATATATTGTGCAGCCCTAGTATGTTTGTTTAATGACAGTGTATGTGTACAATTGATGTGAAAGGCCCTTAAGGCAGTTCAGAGAAAAGAAGGCAGAACTCGAATGATGACACGATTATTGGCAGACAAGCTATATACTGTAAAGATAAAGCAATATAATGTAATGACGATTTAATGTTAGGGTAATGGAGGGTCGGAAGTCAACCGTAATTGCATTTCATTGCTTTTCCAACATGTGATAAAACAATATTGTGAGCTTGTGGAAAAACTGTAGGTGTTTTTATGATCTCTGTGTGGACAGTCCATTATGCTTCAGACAAGTAATGAAATGCAGTTGCTAATGTGTTGAATGATTAAACTTCAGCATGTTGTGCATTCTGCATGGCCTTGGATGTCTTGTTGAGGTGTGCTTTCCTACAAATTACTAACAATCTGGATTTTGGCTCAAATTTCCGCCACATTGTTTAAAATACTCAGCTAAATTTATTCTAGGCCTAAAGCTGTGTTACACCCAAGTCGTTCGGACGAAATGAAGTCAAGCTGAGTTAAAACACACATGAAAAATTGCCAATAGAGTAGTTTAATTCAGAAATAACCTCTGTGCTATATTTAACGCTGTCCAAAAACTCTTTGGCATCCAGTGCTTTGTGTCTGCTGGGCCGAGATTTATTTTAAGGGAGAAAATGAAATTACTACAACGGAGAGATTTTAATATAATTTATAGACTATAATCCAGTGCGGCCTGCTTTTGGAGCGTTTGGGGGCAAACAGAGGAGATAAAGTTGTTTTTATGGGGCTACAAAAACCTTTCTCTTGCTCTCTATCTCTATCATTTTCTTTCCTTCTCTCTCCCTTCCCACCAGCCTGTGATGAAATGTTATCAAAAGGGGATTTTAATGGAAAATGATAAGGAGATAACTATCATTTTCTGCTCCCAGAATGTATTGATCCGAGCTTGATACAACACAGATACCACATGCACGGAATAACACTGCCTGAATCCAATTTTCTTTCTCTATCTTAAATTAGCCAGCGTGTAATCCTCTGGTGTATAAAGCCAAATGCTGTGTTCTTTTTGTAAGCACTGTAGTTGTGCCTTGAATGTACCAAATCACAGCATTGATTGCTTGTTTTACATTACCATTAACATTAAAGTCCCCATGAAATCAAAATGTTACTTTTAGTATGAATATGTTAGCCTTACTGTTGTCTATAAGCTAGTGTGCTCCAGTATAAGCATTTCAAACGTACAGTCTCCGCAAATAAGGATCAACGATTTTGATGACATCACTCTGCACTTATGCTGCGTTCACACCGGACGCGATTCGCGCGAGTGATTTACATGTTAAGTCAATGCAGAGACGCGAAATGGCATTCTGCGGCGCGATTCGCGTGAATGAGGCGGTGAGATTCGCGCGATTGAGGCGGCGCGAATGACGCGAATTGAGCGTTTTGAACGCGTGATAAAATGCTCAAATAGGCACTCTTTTTATAAATTAACCACAGATTTGAGCTTTAAACAATTATATTATCGCCTGAAAAAGTCTTTAAACTACGTTTTGTCGCACATTAATAGTAGTTTTTTTTACAAAAAAGCTCATATAGGCTCATATAGAGCAGAAGCCCCGCCCATGACGCGAATTCGCGTCTGGTGTGTAGTTGTCACACGCGTTTTTCACGCGCGATTCGCGCGAATTACACGCGCGAATGAAGCGAGTGAACTCAAAATGTTCAAGCGTCCACCTTCGCGCGATTAGCGCGAATTATTCGCGCGAATCGCGTCCGGTGTGAACGCCACATTATGCTTCTCATCACATTTTCTGTCCAATCAAATGCTCTCTAGAATCTGAAGCCCCACCCCCTACATTATAAACAGACGCTGAAGCAGCTGCTGAAATCGGGTCACACATTTACTATTTTCTACATGGTGAATGGCACATAGTGCACTATATAGGGGATAGGGAACGATTCAGACAGTGCGCTATATAGGGGATAGGGAACGATTCAGACAGTGCACTATATAGGGGATAGGGAATGATTCAGACAGTGCACTATATAGGGGATAGGAAACGATTCAGACAGTGCATTATATAGGGGATAGGGGATGATTCATACAGTGCACTATATAGGGGATAGGGAACGATTCAGACAGTGTAATATGCTTTCCATTGAGGTGAATGAAGTCGGGTTTCACGTTAGTGTCACGTGAACCGCCGCAGCTCCGGTCCAGAGACATGATAGCACAGAGCGGATCATGTGATCGAGTCGGCGCAGAGACACGATAGCACAGAGCGGATCATGTGATCAAGTCGGCGCAGAGACACGATAGCAGAGAGCGGATCATGTGATCGAGTCAGTCCAGAGACACGATAGCACAGAGCGGATCATGTGATCGAGTCTGTCCAGAGACACAATAGCACAGAGTGGATCATGTGATCGAGTCTGTCCAGAGGCACGATAGCACAGAGCGGATCATGTGATCGAGCCGGTCCAGAGGCACGATAGCACAGAGCGGATCATGTGATCTATTCGGTCAAGAGACACGATAGCACAGAGTGGATCATGTGATCGAGTCGGTGCAGAGACACGATAGCACAGAGCGGATCATGTGATCGAGTCGGTCCAGAGACACGATAGCACAGAGCGGATCATGTGATCGAGTCGGTCCAGAGACACGATAGCACAGAGTGGATCATGTGATCGAGTCGGTGCAGAGACACGATAGCACAGAGCGGATCATGTGATCGAGTCGGTCCAGAGACACGATAGCACAGAGCTGATCATGTGATCGAATCAGTCCAGAGACACGATAGCACAGAGCGGATCATGTGATCGAGTCGGTCCAGAGACACGATAGCACAGAGCGGATCATGTGATCGAGTCGGTCCAGAGACACGATAGCACAGAGCGGATCATGTGATCGAGTCGGTCCAGAGACACGATAGCACAGAGTGGATCATGTGATCGAGTCGGTCCAAAGACACGATAGCACAGAGTGGATCATGTGATCGAGTCGGTCCAGAGACACGATAGCACAGAGCAGATCATGTGATCGAGTCAGTCCAGAGACACGATAGCACAGAGTGGATCATGTGATCGAGTCGACATAAATTAGGAGGAGAAAAGGTTAGAGATTAGGAGGAAACGACGGCTTTACCGAGCTCAACGGCTCTGGACGAGCTGTGATATAAACAAAACGCTATTGACTATTTAAAAAAGGGGAGGGGCTATTTGATATGTCCCACCCTGTCTTCCTGTTCCAGTGGAAATTACATCAACACATTTAATAATGCTGTGCATTTCAAAGCACTTCAGTGAGGCTTTAGTATGAAATGCCATTTGTTATCTATTTTACTTCAGTAACACGACTTACCGGAACCAGATATTCATTATTGTATCAAGGTTTCCAGAAAAATATGAATTCCAACACTGATAATAATAAGAAAGAGCAGCAAATCGTTGTTACATAATCTGTCAATCACCTTGTTTGCCTTGTTGGTCCGTCAACGCTCCGGTAAACTGGTGTTTTTGAGTGTTCCTGAGTTTATTGTCAATTAAAGTTTCTGTTCCAAGTTCTCCTTCGCCTTCGTGAGTTTTATCTACACTAGTTTTGTAACAATCCTCATATTAGAATGATCACGTGACACCGAAGACTGGAGTAATGATGCTGAAAATTCAGCTTTGATTTTAATATACAGTACCTGTCAAACGTTTGGAAACATTTGAATGTTTTTGAAAGAAGTCTCTTATGCTCACCAAGGCTGTACTTATTTCACCAAAAATACAGTAAAAACAGTAATATTGTGAAAGTATTACAATTTAGATTACTGTTTATGGTTTTAATAAATGTTATTTATTCCTGTGATGACAAAGCTGAATTTTCAGCATCATTACTCCATTCTTCAGTGTCAAATGATCACATGAGTTTCTGTGACGTCTTCCATCTCATGGATAGAGCGAGTGCATTTTGATGATAATTTACAAAGACAGACATCTGCAGTAAAGTGTTCACAATAAGAACAGGAAAATGTATAAAGAAAGTTTTGTCAGTGGTGTCAAGTCTGATTTTGTCAGGCTACAATGTAACCTAAAGGCTTTTGGATGCTAATAATAAAAGAAGCCTTTTTTGTAAAACTCGTTGGTTAACATTATAGATAGCTACATTAGTTAACATGAACTAAAAATGACAACTTCTAAAGCATTTATTAATCCTATGTCAACATTTAGTAATACATTATTTGAATGGACCTGAGTTGTCATGAACTAGCAATGAACAGTTGTTTTTTTATATTAATAACGTTAACACAGATTAATAAATCCTGCAAAATGTATTGCTCATTGTTAGTTAGTGGTCACCTGATGGGGTTTTGGTTTCCTTGCCACTGTTGCCTCTGGCTTGACGTGCTCAGTTGGGGACACTAAAATTTTTCAACTAAACATCGCAATAAATCTAATTAATAAACTAAATGAACCATATAATAATGAACCATATACTGATCTAATTATTGATCTAAAGCCCACACTGTCACCGTATGGAAATTTAAACTGATGACATCAAATGGCTATACAGCTTAATAAATTATGCTGCATTATTTTCCTGTTTAACACTGTAAAGCTGCTTTGGAACAATCTTCATTGTTAAAAGCGCTATATAAATAAACTTGACTTGACTTGACTTGAGTGCATTTAACTAAAGTTGGGACTTTAAAACGAATGGGATCTTGTTGTAAAGTGTTACCGCCTTTTGAATATGTTCCAGATCAATGTCCTGTTTCAACAGGTAATACTGTACGTCAATGCAGGGACGTAAAGTGTGCATGTCAAACAATTTATGGGGTCTTTAAAACTAGTTTTACAACCTTACTAATCGGTTCTGGCATGAGTGAGCTGCTAATGAGATTGTGTTGATTTATAGAGTATGTTTGTTGTCTTCATGCTGTGCCAGTGTTCATATTAGCATGATATTCTTGTCGAATGGAGAACGGACACAGAGCTGTTACACTCTCTGCTCTCTCGAAACGCCATTCGGTGTGTGTGTGTGTGTGGGGCTGCGTGATTATGACAAAAATCATAATTGTTGTTTATTCCCTTAAAATTGTAATTGCGATTATTCATTACGATTATCACAATTTACGTCGAATGGTGTTTTGAATTAGCCTGGATGCCAGACAAACTTAGCCCCGCCCACAAAAAAATTTGCACGGGCAGTTCGGTCTGGACTTGATCCATAGAGAAGTAGTTATGCCCGAACAGAAACTGTTCGGACCAATGAAATTGTCAGGGCGGGCTTTAGACGATGATGGACAGATGATAAACAGTAACGTAATCATCCACGTCATCAAAGGCGCTTGGGTTGAATTCGTTCTAATCCTAAACGGAGAACTTGTTCGTATATTCAACTTCACTATTTCTCTCAGAAATGATGATCGTGTTGGTGAGTACTCAGTGTATCCTTAAATTCTTTTTTTACAACACCGGCAAAGATCGTTTACACTCATCTTCTTCTTCTAACGTGACTTATTCCAGCTTGCGTGCGGACAGGGTTGCCAAGTTTTTACAGCAAAACTCGCCCAACTGCTACTCAAAACTAGCTAAAAACAAGCCCAATAGCTTTCCGGGTGGGGGGGGGGGGGGGTTCTCCGGGAAAAATGGCATTTGGGGGGTAAAATATGTGTTATTTTGGCTGGACTGCCTGTTATATTTCGCATTCCTGGGTCTGTATATCACATAATTGGGGTCGCTTCAACCCGCGGACTTGGCAACACAGTGCAGTTGAGTTCTGTTGACATTTGACAACTAACGTTATGCGTCGCTCCGTTGCTCTGATTGGTTGTAGGTCTATCCAATTGAGGTCTTTCCTGGTTTGGTTTAAACACGATACAGCTCAACGGAGCAGTATCAGACTCATATTCTGACTAGAATTGAGTATGACGACGTCAGGCTAGTTTTGAATAGCTTTATACCATTGTTTGAAGCAACTGCATGCTATATTTTTATATAAAAATAAAAAAACAAGCTGAAAACACTCTTCCTGAAAAACTTGTATTGCTTTTCTATAGCATTAAGTCTCAAATGTCAACTATACATTGGTTTGGTTTTCTTTTTTAAATAAATAAAAGTACAAATCTGCATGGTATTATAATGTTATTTTAAAACTAAAATTAAAACAATGGAAAAAATCCTTAACCTGTTGAAAGAAAAACAACACACACCCATCTTAAGCATGGAGAATAATCTAAATTGACATTTTTTTTTTGTAATTGCGCCTTTGAATGATTACGTAATTGTGGCATCCATAATTGTAATTACGATTAGAAATTGGATTATTTGTGCAGCCCTGTGTGTGTGTGTGTGTGTGTGTGTGTGTGACCCTGACCCTGGTAAACCCTACATAATGGGGACAAAATGTTCTCACAATAGCAATATCTGAAATCCTTGTCCATGTGGGGACATTTTTTAGTCCCCATGAGAAAAAACAGCTTATAAATCAGACTAAGTGATGTTTTTTGAAAATGTTAAAAATGCAGAACCTTTTTTGTTATGGGTAGGTTTAAGGTTAGTGCATAGCATATACAGTTTGTACAGTATGAAAAGCATTATGTCTGTGGCAAGTCCCCATAAAACATGGAAACACAGTGTGTGTGTGTGTGTGTGTGTGTGATTAGTTCTACATGAGGTGGTTTGCACTCACTGGACACATGGCTTCGCTCAGAGGGTTGGTTTGGGTCCATCTGAATGTGACTGGTTTAATTAAGGTTTACAGGTTACGCTAGACTACTGCTCCTATAACTGCAATCATTACAAACCAATTCTACTGGAGCTGTGAAAATATCAGAACAATGGACGGGAACGCGAACAGGCTGGGCCGCTCCAGATCACTAACTGCTTTATTATTCCTATCCATTCCTTTCTCGGATCTTCGAAAGTCGACTCCAAGGGGCAATGCAATAGTTTTACTTCAGAATATAATGAATTTATTCATGTCTTAATGTTCGGGAAAGGCTTGAATGTGAATATGAAGAATTGTAAAAGAGCCTGAATAGAAAGGAATGAGTCTCTTAATGTAGTTTTAATTAAATATTTTTGCTTTTTTAATCACATTTTTTTTGGCACTTTCTGATTAGAACAAAGCTAACTTGCACTACAGATCAGGGTTTCAAAATACTTTTGAAAATCTCCCTATAAAGTTGATTGCTAGGCAAAATATGCAGGGGACATTCAGAGAATTTGGGACAAATCTGCCAATCATTTCAGCTCAAAGGACCTGTTTTCACCCTACTTTAGACAGACTTACACCCCGAGGTTGTTAAGCGAAGAATCCAAAATTCTGTTATTTTTTTGGGGGAGAACCTGAGAAGGAATAAAACCCAATTGGCCAATAGGTGGCGCTACAGTGATCAAAAGCGTGAAATGGCTAATAACTCCTAAACCGTTTTGCTATGCAACGTTTTGCTATGGTTTCCGGTTGAACGTCATGTTTCCTGGAAACGGTGTGCAACAGGTTTGAGATTTGTTTTATCTCGTTTGGTGGGTGTGTCAAAAATGTCAGCCCAATCAGCAGCAACATGTATATAAAACACGCGGTATTAAAGAGACCGCTCACACAAGGGGTCCAAGTAAAGTTGTTTACAAATGTGTCCGCTGCAGCTCAGTATGTATTCGCAACAATTGAAGATATTAGAAGACATGATTGTCGTAAAAAAAAAAAATTATACAGTATATATATCAACATGATGATGTATTTATTTATATTTTTTGCTTCATTGCAAGGCAAATTTCATATATGGTAATTAAGTGCTTTACATAAAAATGAGAAAAAAATACAAGCTATTAAAAAAGTAAGAACTAGAAATAAAATAAAATAAACTTAGAATTGATTACCAGGAGATTTAAAAAAAAAATGCATTAAATGGGATTGGGATGATGTCTTTTATTCTGGACGGCAAGGGCAGTGATTGCATGTATTTTGCAGTATTAAACACACATATATATATATATATATATATATATATATATATATATATATATATATATATATATATATATATATATATATATATATATATATATATATATATATATATATATATATATATATATATATATATATATATATATTTTTTTTTTTTTTTTTTTTTTTTTTTTTTTTCATCAGGCTCGGAAAATTCCTCAAAAAGAACATAAAGAATGGCCTTCTCAGCTGCCATAGTTGCAACTCTTGCGTCATCAGAACAGGGTGTTCAACGCTGCACCGTTGCCGTTTAAAAAACGTTTTGTTGGGGCTGATTTCATGTCCGATATGCAAATTTTTTCCGCCATTTTGAATTTTCTCAAAAACCTAATTTTACGAACTAGTCCTACTTTATTTATATAATTTTTTTAAAAAAATTCTTAATTTATTTTTAAGTTTCTCATTTTAGTGCTTTAACTTAAACTTAAATTTACGAGAGTCAAAGTTTTTCGAATGTTTACATTTTTATTGCAATAAACAAAAACAAACATATATTTAAGTAATTATCATAAATTAGGTATCATTTGAAAGCTTACAAACTCAAAATTCATCCTGTGAAAACCGTTTTGAAATCGGACATTGTGTTACCATGGAAACGTTACTCTAAATTATTCTAGTGGGCTCCTCCCCTAGTGGGCGGTGTCATGTTTCATATTTCAACAATTATTTTAACTACTTTATATTCAAAATCTTTTCCAATCTTGACAAAACACATATTGTCGGAAAGGTCTGAGTCTCAAGGGTCCATATTTGGTGACTGTTGTGTGATGGAAGTGATATTTGGACAGAAATTTACAGGAAAATGCATCAAAAAAACAATAAATGGAATGTGGATGACACCCGGTGGCTATTTTTGGTACAGCACCTAAACAAAATCTCATGGGGACTTCAATTTTTGTGATATCAACTTCAAATTTGGAACACAAATTGGTTAGACATATGGCTTTGATTTTATAGTAATTTTAGAGTAAATTCTTTTTTGTAAAATATATATTTTATATGAAATAAAAAATATTTATTACAGTATTTTTCATTTACAGTAAATTTAAACTTCCATAACTCTTTCATACTTTCATATTTTGAATTGCTTTCACGTCAGCAATAATCTGCAGAGTGTCGTCTTTAAAACGAGTCCAAACTTTGGTCTATATTCCAAAGCATTCTTGAATTACAGCCCTTTAAGTTTGGATAGTGCATTTTCATGTGTATTCTCAAAAAGGGGGTTACAGTTATTAAAGAACCCTATAGAGCTCTGGAGGTCACGTGACCCATTTTGGCAGGCAGGAACAGCCGGCGCCAGCATGAGTTTCAAGGCAACGGAGTTCACTGCGCACTTTAATTCACTTGTACATAACAAAACTTAATAGATTAAACATAACAGATCCCTATAATGCCCCTGGGGTGCTTTTCACGTGTATCGGTGAATGATTTTTATCATTGTTTTGGAGCACACTAGCTTATATTCATATTCATACTAAAATCCAAAAAACATCCATTGTGATTTCATGGGGACTTCAACATTCTACTTATTTACTTACTATTGTGGCTACTTCGCTTACAACGAGAGAGAGAGAGAGAGAGAGAGAGAGAGAGAGAGAGAGAGAGAGAGAGAGAGAGAGAGAGAGAGAGAGAGAGAGCGTGAGAGAGAGAGAGAGAGAGAGAGAGAGAGAGAGAGAGAGAGAGAGAGAGAGCACAGAATGACAGAAGTGACTGATGTCTGATCACAGTGATTGACAGTCATTGTTAGTGGCTCTTTTGGGAGTAGAGGCACTGAGCTGAGGTTACAAGGTCAGGGCAGCCAAAACACTGTAACCCAGTTCGAAAAACGTGGCATATGTGTGTATTGTTGGCTCTTATGACAAATTGCTTGTGATGAAATTCGTTTGTAAGTCGCTTTGGATAAAAGCAGCTGCTAGATTAATACATGTAATACATGTAAATGCATAAATTCTAAGTCAAATGTCACTATTACTATTGCTTAGCTTTATCAGCGATCGGAATATAATTCTATAATGCCACCTAGTAACCACTTAGAATGCCAGGGGCACGTTAAGAACACTCAGAACACCTTGGCAACAGCATAGCAACGCCCTGGCAACCAACCAGGACACCCTACACTCTAAAAAAAAAAAGGTTCTATATGGCACCAAAAATGGTTCTTGGCTCGTAATCATAGGGGAACATTTTTAAGTGCTATATAGCACCAATTTTGGTGCTTCAGTGGTTCTTCAGCGGTTCTTCAGAGGTTCTTCACCGGTTCTTTGACTAAGGTGCTATATAGCACCGCTACCATATACAGAACATGTTAAGATATGGTGCTATATAGCACCAAAAGCGGTTCCTCTATGATTACGACGAAGAACCATTTTTGGTGCCAAATAGAACCTTTTTTTTTTAGAGTGTAGCAAGTTTTTGCACAGGCAAACATCACTCATGTTTTCTTCAGAAAGTAAAAATCTAGTAAACTTTTTTTTCCTGTGCACAAAGACTCTCTTTGTGATAAATGGAAGCGTAACATTCAGCTGTAGTGCATGAGTGTGTGTTTTCCGTTTGAAGTTCAGATCTGATTCTCGTCTCATTTTTACAGGCTGTGCGTTCCTCACGTACTGCGCTCGTGAATCAGCTATCAAAGCCCAGAATGCATTGCATGAACAGAAGACTCTTCCAGGGGTAAGTCTCTTTTAATCCCTTTCTCTAATGTCTTTTTGTTCGTTTGTTTCATGTATTTCAGGCAGAAATGTTCTAACCGTTGAATGCAATTCAGAAGCAACTTCAAATTTGTTTTATAGTTCTTCTGTGTTCTCTTGATATATATTCCTTTATTTGCAACATGTAGTCATTAGATTATAGTTGTAGGAAAGCGTAAAGGAATATTTTATCAAAGAATCAGTCTTTATGTTTCTTTTAACTCTCTCTCTGTAACACAAATTTACACAAATTAGCAGAATGTCCAGGTTCTTTTACATACAACAGAAGACATTGGTGACTGTCAATTTCTAAAAAAGGAATTAAATGGAATGAAATTACTTGATTGGAAATTAGTGTAATATTTTTATAAAAGCAGTAAGGCTCTTCCCAGCTAACAAAAATATGGTGTAAGAATGTGTCGCCTATGTTCTAAGAAAACGTTAAAATGTCCAGTTTTTTTTAATTTTTCAAATGTTTTTTCTTGGTTATGCAGTCGTTAAAGGAACACGCCGACCTTTTGGGACTTTAGTTTATTCACCGTATCCCCCAGAGTTAGATAAGTCCATACATACCAGTCTCATCTCCGTGCGTGCCATAACTCTGTCTGACGCACCCACCGCTAGCCTAGCTTAGCACAAAGACTGGAGGTAAATGGCTCCAGCTAGCCTACTGCTCAATAAGTGGCAAAATAACGCCAACATTTTCCTGATATGGCTAGGAACTATACTCTCATTCCTGCATAATAATCAAGGAAATTTGAGCCGTGCCATGGGTGCAGCGGCGCAATGATATTACACAGCGCCTGAAAATAGTCCGAGCACGCTCTCTGTGCAAGCAGGTTGTCACGTTGTTTATGTTGACGGAAGTTAGCCTCATTTCAGCCGCTGCGTAATATAGTATAGTTCCTTGCCATATCAGTCTATAAAATCGCAACTTTTCATTTTCCGCCGGTCTTAGTACACAATGTAACTATACACATCACAACATGTAAAAAGGAAAATGTTGGCGTTATTTTGTCACTTATTGAGCAGTAGGCTAGCTGGAGCCATTTACCTCCAGTCTTTGTGCTAAGCTAGGCTACATTTACATTTCCATTTATGCATTTGGCAGACGCTTTTATCCAAAGCGACTTACAGTGCACTTATTACAGGGACAATCCCCCTGTAGCAACATGGAGTAAAGTGCCTTGCTCAAGGACTCACTGGTGTTGACCGCTGGGATCGAACCAGCAACATTCTGTGTATCAGTTCAGTGGTTTAACCCACTGGACCACCATCTCCAGATTAAAGACCAGGCTAGCGGTGGGTGCATCAGACAAGAAGATGAGAGTGGTATGTGTGGACTTATCTAACTCTGGGGGATACGGTGAATAAGCTAAAGTCCTAAAAAGTCGCAGTGTTCCTTTAAGGAAACATCATTCTGCAAACATTTTGGGAATGTTACTTTACTTTCTGCAACAAGAAGTAACATTCGTTACACTTTATTTTAAGTTGTCTTTGTTACACTGTAATAATACATTTAAATACTGGGTAATATTAAGTAACTACATGTACTTACTATAGAGTTAGGATTAGGGTTTGATTTGGTTTCGGGTTAGTTGCATGTAATTATGCATAATTTATAGTTACCACAGTAACTACTACATGTAACGTAACAATGACACTGTAAAATAAAGTGTTACCGTAACATTTAAAAAATGTTAGATGAACGTCCAACTAAACATTAAAAAAATGTTGTATAAGCAATGTATAAATAACTTTTTTTGTGCTAATGTTCTGAGATCAATATTAAAGACCAGATAACATTCAACAAACGTTCTGTTAACATTACTGGAAGCATTGTTCATAACTTTGAGAGAACCTTGCCAGAACATTAGCTAAAGTTCTGAGAACGTTCCCTGTTAGCTGGGAATGTTAAAGGCCCTGATATACTCATGGAAAAGTTATTTTTGGTTCTTAGCTTGGGAGTAAAACAAAGTTTGAAATGTGTGACCGGTGATATAGGGCACTATTTTAACAGTCTGAGCACATGGTCTGAAGCGCATGGTGCAGGTTCACTTAGGGCGTGTCCGAATCCACTTTTGCTAGTTTAAAGGTCCCGTTCTTCGTGATCCCACTGTTCAAACTTTAGTTAGTGTGTAATGTTGCTGTTAGAGCATAAATAATACCTGTAAAATTATAAAGCTCAAAGTTCAATGCCAAGCGAGATATTTTATTTAACAGAAGTTCCCTTTCAAAGCCTACAGCGAACGGCCGGCTTGGACTACATCCTGGTACTTCCTTCATTAATTACGTCAGTAGAACAGTAGAACAGACTAACCTCCGCCCACAAGAATACGCGAAAAAAGGGCGCGTGGTCTTGTTGCTGTCCCACGTGGAGAAGAGGACGTGTCGCGTGGAGAAAAGGAAGCGGTGCGTTTGATTGTGTTTGTCGCCATGTCGTCGAGACGCTGTTATTTTCATCCTGGAGTCAAATCACCTTTGTTTGGCTTTCCCAGGGACGCTGTAGAGATCATTAAGCGCATACATCTCCCGTTAAGAGGCGTGACCTTTCCACGTGCTCTAAGCTGCTGTCGAATCACAACACAGGAACCGTGCCACGTTCGCTAAGATGTGGTCAAATCACAACACAGGAACCGCTGGCACAATCAGAACTCGCTACGTATTTCTGAAGGAGGGACTTCATAGAATAAAGGAAGTCATCAGCCGTTTTTAGGACAGTGAAAACAGTGGTATACAGATAAGTAAATTGTATTAAAAATACTGTTTTTTTTTACACGCGAAACATGAACACATGTTATATTGCACACTGTAAACACAATCAAAGCTTCAAAAAAACACGAAGAACGGGACCTTTAATGATGGAAAAAATGGTCGTTGCGCCAGGCACATGTCCCAAAAGGGTTGTATCTATGTCTCTTAATGAGTCATGGGTGTGTTTTGGGCATAACGTGCAATAAACCAATTAGAGTCTCATTTCCCATTCCCTTTAAAAGCCAGTTGCGCACCATGGCAGATTCGCTATTTACATGGCGGATTTTGCGAGTGGAAAGACTGAATGCTTCTCCAGAGAAGAATCCTTTTATCTTTTAATATTTAAAAATGTGTGTTAGGGCTGGGCGATAAATCGATTTTATCGATTAATCCGAACGTGTAGTTTACGTCGATTTGTTTGAATGAAAATCGGTTTTCTTTTTAACATCCGCCGAGGCCTCCCGTAGTTCTGAATGGGCTCAGCCCACCCCCCGCGTGTTTGCCAGAGATACACAAACAATACAGACAGTGTCATCTTACAACATACAGTGTCATTCGTCATTGGTTCGGGTTTTCGGCGTCAGTCGCAGAACAAACAATACCCCGCTGCAAAGTGTGTTTGAAGTCTGAACGGAACCGCGCTAACGTTACTCACTATTATTGTTCAATTTGAGCCTCTGACGAGAGTTCGCGGGAGTGCCACGACGCATGCGCGAGTTGGCACTCCCGCGAACTCTCGTCAGAGAGTATATAGTGGGATAAATAGTGGGATAAAGTCGTTATTTTTGTTGTTTTTCCGCTCAAAAAGTATTTTCGTCGCATGATAGACTTAATACAGAGCCACTGTAGTAATTTGGACTCCTTAAATGACGTTTTTACTTACTATTCTGGGCCATCAAGTTTCAGTCCCTCTGAAAGCCTATGGAGGAGTGAGACAGCTCTCAGATTTCATCAAAAATATACTAAATTATGTTCCGAAGATGAACGAAGGTCTTACATGGTTGGAACAACATGAGGGTGAGTAATTACTGACTTTATTTTCAATTTTGGGTGAACTAACCCTTTAACGGGGAGATGTATGCGCTCAATGATCTCTACAGCGTCCCTGGGAAAGCCAAACAAAGGTGATTTGACTCCGGGATGAAAATAACAGCGTCTCGACGACATGGCGACAAACACACTCAAACACAACACTTCCTCTTCTCCACGCAACACTTCCTCTTCTCCACGCAACACTTCCTCTTCTCCACGCAACACTTCCTCTTCTCCACCTGGGAGAGCAACAAGACCACGCCCCCTTTTTCGCGTATTCTTGTGGGCGGAGGTTGGTCTGTTCTACTGTTCTGATGTAAGGATTTAAGGATGTAGTCCAAACCGGCTGTTCGCTGTAGGCTTTGAAAGGGAACTTCTGTTAAATAAAATATCTCGCTTGGCATTGAACTTTGACATTTATAATTTTACAGGTATTATTTATGCTCTAACAGCAACATTACACACTAACTAAAGTTTGAACAATGGGATCACGAAGAACGGGACCTTTAAGGGTTTTCAAGTGCTTCACACTTTTTTCAGCACTTCAAAGCTCTAAATATTATCCGATTTTAATTTTGAATGTTTTGATTTGTAAAACTAAAAGTTTAAAGGGGTATTGTATTGTGGAAGAAATAGTCAAAAAAATTTTTTTTTAAATAATTCCTTTAATAATCACTGAAACTGTTGGTCAGTTCAGTGTGAGACCATAAAATAACAATGTTAACCTATATTTAATAAGAGCAGATTATTTACATTTTCCCTATACTTGTTTGAACATTAGCTACTGTTGTTAATAAAAAAATAATTGTATCTGCATATCAATTCATAAACCTTTGATATGTTGGCCTATATTGTATATTGCAATATATATGGTGCCCATCTATACTGTGGAATAGCCGGGGTTTATTCACATGCTGAAAGTTTTGGTCCCCAGGTATGTGCTACCAAGCCGCAAATATTTTACATAAACAATATAGAGTTAAAACTTGTTTCAATTTCTTTGTTATCTGGAGATTTTTTTTAAGTAGGAAGGGGAAAAAAATCAATTTAAATCGTAAATCGGATTTTTTGTGAAAAAATCTGGGATTTTTTTTGTAGGCCATATCGCCCAGCCCTAATGTGTGTGCTGCTGCAATATTCATGCCCTGTGTGTGTAATAAGCAGAGTGTATGTGCGTTGTGCACCCGCCTATAGGCGCATATCACTAACGCACCCTTTAAATAACACAAAAAATAATGCGACCAGTAAAACTTTAGACTAGGTTTTTGTTGGTCAATGGCGCAGTCATTTTCAGTTCCTCAAAATAGCAACGCGCCAACAATGCGCCTGAACACACCTAGTTTTCAGACCAGCATGCCCAATGGGTGAACAGATGGGCATGAGTGCATTTGCAATTTAAACAATGTGGCGCTGAACGTGAAAATGAGAACTGCGTCGGGCTGAAACTAGCACTTGCATCGCGCCTGCCGTCGCTTTGCACCGGGTGTATGATAGGGCCCTGTTAGTGAACATCCAACGCCGCCCACACCACTGAGAATGGTGTTTAGATGAATATGTAAATACACTTTTAAGCCTTTTTTAAGATTTACACTCCTTAATAAATTATTCAATTAAAATACACAATGATTATTTAAATCAATTTGATGAAATTTTACTAATTAAATTGCGTAAATCTTGAGTGTATGTGCCACCATTTGACTATAGCAGCTCTCCAGTGTGCTCATGTTTTCACGTCTGACCTCGATGGACTGAACAGGAGAAATTAACTAGAAAAGATTTCCACGTGAAAGAAGGCGGAGCCTCCGCACACACCTATCTATTATGTAATCGCCACAGACCAATGGTAGTACAAAGCTGTTTACCAGCTGGAGCGAACTTTTCCGGAAACTTCGCTTTGGCAAGCTGTTTCGAACTCCCAAAACGAACTTCAAACAAAGTTAGTTTCGGCCTGATTTTGGTCGAAATGACGTCACATCTTCTTCGATTTCGCTTGAAGTATATCGGGGCCTTAAAGGTGTTGCAGGCACTCCACAAAATGCATCTTTCTGTATTTTTTTCAGTCCCATTTCCATCAAATTGTGTAATTTATGATTACATTGTTATCACTTGAGTACATTGTGATATAAATAATTCTATGTAAACACTTTCATGTTTTTTTTGGGTTGTTTTCTGAGCTTGACAGCCTCTGGTCACCATCCACTTTCATTGTGCTGAAAAGAACAACGTGCCATTTTGACAACACATCTGGTTTTGTGGCATGAAGGAGGTTGAAGTGAGTAGATGATGGTAGACAGTAGTGGAAGTGTTTATGTGCCTCCTTAAATTTTCATCCCTGTAACATATTTGTAACGTTCGGTGGCCATTGATGCTGAGGGCAAACACGTCCAGATTTGTGTGTGGCAGATGTTTTTATTTCATCGTGCCTTTGGCTCTTATGTCAGTCTGCTTAGGTTCCCTCATACAGAGGAAATGCTGTTTCATTATGTGTTTCTCCTGCTAATTTAATGTTGCGTGATTGATAGCAGAGCAGAGAAGATACACTCATTCACTGAGATTACCACGGTCTCCATTTGATCTCCGTTTAACCTCATTGTTTTCTGCAGTTGAGATATTAAAGATATCTCATTTGAGATTTCTCTTTCCCATGTGTGTAAATGGAGCTGTATATTTAGTGATGTGTGATCCATGGGGAATGTAGCATGTGTTAATCAGAGGTGAGCTATAGAGTTTGTCTGGCTCTCGTGCGAGCACATGTACACATGTTCGGCTGTCACAAGCAGACATGTAGCTGCACATTCATACGCTCCCGTGGGGTCTATCGCTGCCGTGGGCCAGCTGCCGGAAACCACGACGGTGGAAAAGAGCGCCAGTAGATTTATGGAAAGGTCATGAACATTAACCTTGTTGGCTCGCACACACAGATGCAGAAAAGCACAATATAAATACATTCACTTCCGCATTTATGCACACATACGCACACAACTGAATCTCACGAAACCTGTCAAGAACAAGGTCACATTTTTCCCCCCTGAAAATAAAATGTTCGTTTTTTTGTGGTGGTCATTCAACCTACTATCCAGTCTGTTGACATTGGCTTTTATATTTTCAAACATTTATTTTTAGTGAATTTTGAGTAAATGTTGTGGAGAAAAAGTTAAAAAAAAAAAAAAATTCATATTTAAATTAAGTGATTTTGTGGACATCTTTATGCGTATCTCTAGATATCAGTAACGGGTAATGAAAAACACATTGGTGGACAATAAATGTGCTATTTTACAATTACACATTTGAATTTTCTTCATTCTCAATGATGAATCTCAATAGAGTCTCATAAAAATGACTAAAAAGATTGTTTTCATTTAAATCAGCACAACCAATACTACCACAGTAAGTATTATATTACATTACATTACATTAATTACATTACGTTATATTATATTATAGATTTACTATAATGCAAACCTGGTCTTAATGGGACATGTAGCACTGTAGATTATGATAATACTGGTCATCATTTTCAGATTAAGACGTGCATTATGAACCCTGAATGTGTCTGAATGGAGCCCAATTATAGATCCGGGTGTCTGAAAAAGGAATGAGCTACTTTTACTTTGAGGTGTGTGTGTTTCTGTGTATGTGTTTGGAGTGGGGTCACTGTAAACGAGAGCAGTGGAGCGTAATTTTAGGCTGGAGAGACTATTTCAGGAGCAGACGGGGTGTCAGTGGAATAACAGTCAGTCATGTGACACTTGAACTGGTTTAGAAACAGCAGTCACTCGCTGGCTTGTTTTCTTTTTTTTGTTTTTTTTTGTTAGTTAGTTCGTTTTTTTTGTGGCCGGTTAAGTTTCATTCTAAACTGGGAAGGGTTTTAGTGAATCTAGTTTGCAAGATTTAGTTTTGGGCTTCATGATTCAATCTGCAATTGGCATAATTTTACATTGAGTCCTATTCAAAAGCAACACAATGGCAAGTTCTGCCAAATGCATAAATGTTATAGAAAAACTATGGGCCCTATTTTAACGATCTGAGTGCATGGTCTGAAGCGCATGGTGCAGGTGCACTTAGGGCGTGTCCCAATCCACTTTTGCTAGTTTAATGATGGAAAAAAAACGGTCGTCGCGCCAGACACATGGTCTAAAAGGGTTGTACCTAGTCGCTTAATGAGTCATGGGTGTGTTTTGGGCGTAATGTGCAATAAACCAATCAGAGTCTCATCTCCCATTCTCTTTAAAAGCCAGTTGCGCTCGCACCATGAGGAGTCACTATTTACATGGCTGAACGCTTCTCCAGGGAGGAATCCTTTTATTTTTAATATTTAGAAATGTGTGTGTGTTGCTGCGTGTTCCTGTGTGTGTAATAAGCAGAGTGTATGCGCATTGTGCACCCGTCTATTGGCGCATATTACTAACACGCCCTTTATATAACACAAAAAATACTGAAACGGAAAGCGACTGAACCATTGACCAACAAAAACTTGGTCTAAAGTCAATGGCGCAGTCGCTTTCAATTGCCTCAAAATAGCAACGCTCCAACAATGCGCCTGGACACACCTGGTTTTTAGACCAGCACGCCCATGGGTGAGCAGATGGGCGCGAGTGCATTTGCTATTTAAACAACGTGGCGCCGGACGTGAAAATGATAACTGCGTCGGGCTGAAACTGGTAAAAAAAACACAAATTGCGGCAGGTGTCTGATAGGGCCATATTTCTTCTATATAAATTTGAATAACTACACTTCCGTTCATAAGAGACTTCCTTCAGAACAGTAGTGTATATTAATAATAAAATATGTTTTCACTAACTGTGATTGTTTTTTTTATTATGTGATGTTTATGTACAGGTAAATATGATATACCTGATTTAATAATCAAACTCTTGATCATTAAAACTTTGCCAAACCAACAGACAAGTTCGTCCTCAGATGTCTTAAGAGTTTGGGAACTTGACTTTTTTTTTCAGATAGTATATACTGACTCCATGAAATGTTGTTTTGGCAATTTTTGAGTCCAGTATGCATCAAACCGGCAGGTTCAACTAAAACACACGGGACCGGTTGAGTTCTAAGATCTAATGCAAAACAGATGAAATGAGGGGACAATCAATCACATGGACGTTCACTAATATTGATTAATGTATGTTGTATTGTTATCAAGGGTGTGAGCTAGTCCACCCTGTTGTACAATTCAACGATTTCCCATGAAGTCAGATGACTCAACTGAAATGTCTGAAGGAAATTTATGGTGTGTGCGTGCACCGTTTCCTTACTTTCCTTTTATTTAAGAGCTCTATCGGCCTGTCAGATAGTATTGTTGTACTATGAGGAATTATTGCGCTCTGGTTGGTTCAGCCACAAGAACTACAATATAATTCATAACTAGGGTATTTATCAGAGAGATGTCTAGGAAGCAGGAAGAGGAGAGAGACGGAGCGCAAAAGAATATAAATAGAGGGAGCTAGAAGATGAATAGAGTAATATGTGCAGGAATACGCCGGGGCGCGTCGAGTTTACAGGAAAGGAAAGTAGAAAGAGAGATGGAATACACAAACAGGGTGACGAGGGTCATGTTGACAGCCGTAGGCATATATGTGCACTTCTGCATGCGTGTATGTTGAACGCAAAGCCACAAAGGGCCGACAGAGTTCCCACATCTCCATTAAGCGTCTGCGGAAAGCAGCCATCAGGGTAGAGAGGTCAGAGGAGGAGGATGAGAGAGACCGAGAAACAGCTAATCTTATATTTGTTTTGCATTCCGACAAGACATTATTGGATAGTTGGGACAGAAAGGCCATTATTTTTTAATCTCAAATAAAAGAACAGAGTAAAATGAGATCAGAGGCTGTGAAAATATGTGTGAATCCCTGCCGATGGTGCGTTTGGTGCTATCCTGACATTTGGCGTGTCATTTTTTTCCTCTGTTTATTTATAGGCAACATGAAACGCAGGGTCATAGTAAACCTGGAAAATATCAGGTAATTTTCAATGGGATTGTCAGGCCTGGAAAAGTCATGTAATTCAGTACAATCCTAAAAAATTTTGAATTCACATTTATCAAAGCAGCTTTACAGAAAATATGTGATCTGTTGTCAAATGTGACTGTGTCCAAGTAAAGTCCATATGTCAGAAATGTACAGTTCTAAGATTATTCAAGTCATGTAGTTAGCTAGCATCATGTATTAATTTAGGGAGAAACAAGTTGTGATTGTAATGATTAAAATTAGAGGTCAACCGATAGTGAATTTTACAGATAACGATAACTAGGTTGTCCAACATTGGCCGATAACCAATTAATCAACCGATCATGGGCGTCACTAGGCTCTTTTTAATTCTGTCCAGCCCCCATAAAAAATTTGTGATTAACCTTTCAAACATATGAAACTGGCAGGAGGTTTCGTCTTCGTCCTGTCTTTTAATCTGCGTTAATCAGCGTGTTCTTCAATCCGCTGTGGCGGCTCGTCAATGTCAAAATATTTGAGAAAACCAATCAAATCCGAGTAGGCGGGCTTTATATATGCACAGATGCTGCTGAGGCTGAGCCCGATTTTTAGCAGTGCGACTCGACGTCAAGTGCGAGATATGTAAGTAGCTAAACTAAACATTTCATATTTAACAGCTGCTTCTTTAAGTCAGAAATATTATACAAATGACAAAAATATTTAGCCAAATTAATAAACATTTGTCTAATTTCGCCATTTTGATTTGAAATAGGCCTATGTAATGTCATTTATAATATAATTAACAAACAAGAAATATTACCAAAGCCGTTTTCTTCAGATTAGGCATAAGATTAATAGTAATGAATGTGTGCATATTGTAAATTAATAATTCCATTTGTAACTCTCAGTAAATAAAAAAGTTCATATTTTTTCAGCTTGTATTGGGCATAAGATTAGTAATGAATGTGTGCATATTGTGAATTAATTTAATAAATTTAGTTACCTAGCTTTCCTGTTAGCCTTCGAAAATTATTCATAAAACATATAAATATCAGTTAAACATACGTTTACTTTCTTCACTGACAAAAATGGAAAAACTTTATCAGTCATATCTGCCCACTGATATGGTTTTCAAGCTATTGTTATCAAATTTTTTGCCATTCAGAACATCTTAAAATGCACATATGTAGATCATAGAAATCCAAATTTTCTCGAGGGGCCATGCCCCCGAAACGAAATAATAAATAGCCAATATCCTAATATGCATACTAATAAGCTACTAGTTAATAGTGAGAATTGGACCCTAAACTAAAGTCTTACCAATTTTTTTTCATACCCTCACTGGGGGCTGAGCCCCCTAAAATGAAAATCCTAGAATCGCCCCTGCGACTGATAACACATAAAGTTCAACACTTCAACATGTTTTATGCGTTATTACAAATGTTATTACATTGAAAACGGTACTTAAAATTTTTAGAAGTTTAGAAGTGGACTCTTATTGTAAAGTGTTACCATTTCATATAAATCCAAACAGTCCAAACAGGCCATCTTTAAATATCTACACAAGTGCCAAAGCATTTAAATTAGACACACATCTATATTGTATGTATACTCTTTCACTTTATTTGCTTAGTACACTTGATGATTATTTAATCAAAATAACAAAATAGGTATTACAGTGACGATTAAAAAAAACTGAAACCGAATGCGTTCCTGATCTTTTATATGTTTCTGTTGGCTGCATGAACATATCAGTTAACTTACTCATGTCACTAGCTTTAAACATGACACTTTGTTGCATAACGAATACATAAAAGCGACCAGCTGGATATAAAACTTTAAACATTTGGATCAGACTTGCATGTTTTTGCCACATTGTTTTAACTGCTTGAGGTACTAATGTTAGCATCCTCTCAGCCTCGACAGCAAACATACTGGTGTTCTCCACTAATGCAGCATCTAGTCAACAAATAAATTACTTTATAATGATATGGTGTACTGTATACATACCGTTTCATTGTCTGTTTTAAATCTGCATCTGAAGTGTCCTGCTCCGTGCAGCCTCGTGTGTCAAAACAAACTCCACGAGGCATCAGTGATAGTTTTTATTTCACCTCTAGAGCCGACCCTTCTCAGTCACTTTAGCTATGGATGCAACACGGAAAAACTATTGGTATTTATTTTTGGCAATAACTGATTGATCCAGCAATCAGTGCCGATTAATCGCAGTTGATGCAGAGTTGGCGTCCTCGTAGGGATTGGCGTCATCTTTTCACAAGTGTTGGGTCATCTGAAATCTTTATAAGAGGCAGGATCCAAACTGGAGCTGCCGTACTCTCTAGTTACCTTGAGTTGGGAAAATAATTAGCTTAGCTGCTGCTCATAACATTTCAGGCAATAGATAATCATGCGCATTTATTTTGATATAAGTTTATGAGATGCATTATGTGAATGCTTGGCTAAAGAGATGTGTCTTTAATCAAGATTTAAACTGGGATTGTGTCTCTGAGCCCAGAACATTTTCAGGAAGGCTATTCCAGAGTTTAGGAGCCAAATGTGAAAACGCTCCCCCTCCTTTAGTGGACTTGGATATCCTAGGAACTACCAAAAGTCCAGAGTTTTGTGACCTTAAAGAGCGTGATGGATTACAGCACGATATAAGTTCGGTTAGGATATAGTATAGGTCAGTAGCAATATTACAGTAATCTAGTCTAGAGGTCATGAATGCATGAACTAACTTTTCTGCATCAGAAACAGATAGCATGTTCCATAGCTTAGCGATGTGGAAGAAGGCTGTTTTTGTAATATATGAAATTTGATTTTCGAAAGACAAGTCGTTGTCTAATATAACACCCAGGTCTTTTACTATAGAGGATGAAGTAACAGTACATCCTTCTGAATGCAAATTGTATTCTAAGAGATTCTGTGTACAGGTTATTGGTCCAATAAGCAATACCTCAGTCTTATCCGAATATAAAATTACTGGTCATCCAATTTTTTATATCTTTAACACACACTGTCAATTTGGATAATTTAGAGATTTCATCAGGACATAATGAAATATGTAACTGAGTATCATCAGCATAACAGTGGAAACTAATTTGTTTTCTAATATTACCAATATTGAAAATAGCAGAGGGCCTAGAACAGACCCTTGTGGCACTCCATAATTTGCTGATGTTAACTTGGAAAATTCACTGTTTTAATAAACAAAATAGTAATGGCCAGATAGGTTTGAACTAAACTACTTTAATGTGGTCAGGCTATAAATCAGATTTTGTAAGTGCAATCTCTTTAAAATGTTTCATTAAACATCCAGTAGTCATAAACAACTGGAAAAATCATTGAAATGAATTGGTCTGATGGTGTACAGTCTCTGGAAAGGCCATTTGCAACCTGTTTTACTTCTGTATTGTGACATATTTCCGAGTGAAACAGAATGTAGAGATGCCATTGAATAAAGGTAGTAAATATGGTCAGTTTTAACGCCCGGTATTTCCATCCTCAAAAATGAGAGCAGATGAGGTTGGGGACGACCTTCTGTGCGTATCGTACAGCAAATCTGTAACAATTTGCTGACAATTCTTTTTGACAGAGTTCTGTTAAATTCATTAAAAATCAATCCAATTCAGTTGAATCAAATTCCATTCAATTGAACTAAACTAAACTTACATTCATTTGCTTTAGTTCAGTAAAGCTTTTTATGAATCCCTGCGGGGCTGATTCACAGTGATAGCAGGAAAAACGATTGTGGACTCCCAGTCAGCATATATTTAAGGAAATTAAGGAGCAGAGGAGAAAAACATACTGTAGAGAGGGAGGCCCGGACATTGGTGTTTTGTGCATTGAATTATTAGTCCAGAGTATGAACAATTCTGATACTGTTTTGAGTTGCCATTTGATGTCCAATGTAAAATCTGGATTCTAAAGCAAAACTAGTTGAGAACCACTAGTGTATAATGTGGCTTTAGGGGTCTATAATGTTATTCATCCCCATGTATAGATTGTAAATAGCAGTTGTGTATTTTCAATAACTCTGTGGCTTTGGGAAGGATCACAGCTGGGAGTGAATCTCAATAGAGCTCAGCTGTAGATACACAGGATCTCTACGTGTGTGTTCTCTATCCGCTGTTCTCGACATCCTTCAGCGAGGCACAGCTTGAGGGATCTATAGTTGCCATAGAAACGCCAGCAAGCCTGTTATCAGTGTAAGTGTAATGAGAAAAAATGCAATTTCAGCCAGCACACATGCACACACACGCAAACACGCTGCCAGTGGCCGACCGTAGTGGCACCTTTGCTTTGCCGTCTCGTTTTACAGTCCATCTAACAAAAGGCATAGATGTTCTTTTGACATATTCATTTGAGTTCAGTGTCATTTAAACAGAGCCACATGTTTTAGCACTGCTAACTGAACTGATGTATCAACCGACTTTGTCTCAGATTTGAACAGACCCAAATGAGTCAATAATTCTCATACAGTAAGAGTAGAGCTATAAAATGAATAGTAGATCAGATAATTTGATGAGAAACATTTGCATTCATATTGAGATCTTTTACTTTTGATCACAGAGTTTGGTATCTTATCAAAGACTGAAGATTACCGGTATGACGTTCTTACTGACGTAAGAAGTCTGCTTTGGGCCAATCAAGTTCTTATGGAGATGACCCGATGTTTACAGTAAATACGTGCTAGATGGACATATTTGATCATTGTGCCCAGAGCTTGACATTAACTTTTTTGCTCACCACCCATTGTGGCTAGTGGTTTTCTAAAAGTTACTACTCAACATTTTCAACTGGCCACAATTTTGTTGTTGGGAAATTTCATTTTTTAGAGGTGTGATACACTTGGCTCACGGGAACTCACAAGAACAAGACAAGGTGCTATTTTAAAGGGGTCATGAACTGCATAGTTTCATTGTTTAATAATGTTTCCTGTGGTACACTTCAACCCATTCTCACTCCCAGCGCGTCGAAAAACGAAGCATGGTCATGTGCCTTCCGCGTCACAACAAAGACGCTAAAGGCACCCCTAGGCGTCACTATTTTGACGCGCTGAGTGCTCCATTCATTTCAGTTGTTTACCCAATGCGTCAGATCAAGACGCATTTTATTCTTTGCATTTGTAAAAGCATACATGATTTTATTAATATTTTATTCATATTTAAAAGTTACTTTTATATTTTGGAGCAACTAACTCCACTCCTACCCTAAACCTAACCACTCCTAAACAATATAAAACACACAACAGGCAAATACAAGTACAGTCACAGGTATTTATTGCAAAAACTTACCAACAACAGTATAAAACTATTAACTCATGTTGCATTCCAAGTCTTCTGAAGTCACACGATGTCTTCATGTAAAGAACAGAGTTGATCTTAATGTTTTAATCGCTGAGATGATGATCCCCGCCGCGCCGTTAACGCACTCATTCATATCTCATTCAAATAATACACACGCCTCTTTAGCATGACGCATTCGGTCACAAGACACACGAGAACCAATGACATTTTAAAATAAAAGCTGACGTAATGACGCAATTGGTCACGAGACATACGAGAGCCAATGCAATTTCACTATGAAAACTGACGTAACGGGCGGCAATATTTGAAATTGATTGTGTTCGTGATCTTCTGCGGATGGAGATGCTGATCGCTTTTGGGGATTTCCTTCACACGAATCAATCGCTTGGCCTCGGAATATTTGTATTTTTTTAATAAATTGTGCATGCAGTTGACTCTGCCTGTTATATCTGCGTTTTATACCACACAAATGGGTAGGTTTAGGGATGGAATAGGGTTGGGTTACATGTTAAAATGTGTCTAGATAGCGTAAATAAAATGATGCTGGCTGATTAAATTGAGAATCACAGTCCAACATGTCATAATGGCAAAATCATAACCCAATATATGATCAGCATGACGATAACGTTCCCATGCCCAACGCGTCTGTGTCTGACGCCGAAGGTTTCTCATTGAAATGAATGGAGCACTCAGCGCGTCTATATAGTGACGCCTAGGGGTGCCTTTAGCGTCTTTATTGTGACGCGGAAAGCACTTGACCATGCTTCGGAATTTGACGCCTTGGGAGTGAGAACGGGTTGAACACTTATAATGTTAGTAATATTTTAAAAATTGTAATCACTTAGAAATAAAGGCATTTTTCCTACTTTGATTTTAGCCTCTGATTTGAATGCTCTTTTTGAAGGACGTGTCTGCTCTGAGTGTAAACGCCCACTGCTGTGATTGGCCGACATCTTTGAATATAAAATAGCTAGTATTACATGTGGAACTCTCTTGAAAACTTTTAGAATGTTTTTACTAATACAGCTCTCAAAGTTTAATACTTTATATATATTATATAATTATATTTAGATCTGTGGCATTATATTTAGATCTTGGCATGAAAGGTTGCAGTGATGAGCATTGTAGCCAATCACAGACATGTTGAGCGCATGAATGCTGTGATCCCGTCATTGTAACTCGATTTCTGCACACTAACCAATGCGTTCATCATAACTAGCAGTGCAAACACAATGTAAATAAGAGATTTGTTGATTATAACAGGAGTTTTGGCACAAGTCCAGAACTCAGTCACTGATAAACTGGGGCTGTTTGATTGACAGCTTCAGCGATCGCTTTCTATATATTTTAATCACAGTTTTAATAACAGATTATTTTCATCCTAGTAAGAGAAACAATGCAAAGTCACTGGTTTGATTTACTGACACATAGACAAAGAGCATCTGACTGTACATGAATCGTTACATTTTGTGGCATTACTGTCGAGTCCATATCGTAAAAGTCTGTTTGCAAAGCCTGCGCCGAAAGTGTGATTGATTAATCAAAGAATCCAAAGACAAATGTACAGAATACAAATATAATGCTCAGCTGAGACATTCATATTCTTGAAAATAAATAAGCATATTCCTAGCATTAGGATCTTTTGTAAGGTAATGTTATTTTTAGTCCAGTGATCCTGTATCGCTCTTCTCTCCTCGTCATCTCACTAACACGCCAGTGGGCGGGGCCAAAGCTATGATGATGAAGTTGGCGTTTATCTTCTTTCGTCTTTCACAATGAGTTATAGAGCTCAAGGCAAATTCAGTTCATGACCACTTTAACACTATTTTTAAGAAATCTTCAATGCTTTTATTTGACTGAAAGTCAAAAAATTAAAACGAATCTCTAATGATTTAGATTTTTGGTAGTCGAGTCATCAGTCGATTTATTTTGATGATTAATCGAGTAATCATATATTTTTTTGTGGTAATAAAAATAGACCTAAGTGAACAATAGCCTTTAAAATGACTTAAAATGCATATATAACAACAACGAGGCAATAATAATTGCTTCAAAAGCAAGTAATCATTCTGATAATTTTACAGTAATTTACTGGGCTGAGAGATCTCTTCTGAAACTCTAGAGGAGGCACATGTGAGATTACTGGGATCTTTTTCTCAGGTTTACCAACTTTTAAGATCTCTGCTCATGAAAAGTAATAAAATCTTAAAACGTTGTAGACGTATCTCTAGTCATGCTCAGCTCTAAAGTATTTATTTGGCTAAAAATAGCTCATTTTAAGTGAGTCTCTATTAAAATACATTTTAAAAATCCTTATTCAGTAATGACAGGAAAAGTTATGGAAAAATGTAGGTCATGAAGTGTGGGAACTCTAAGGAGAAACATCTGAAAAGCAAAAGTCTCTCTCTCTCTCTCTCTCTCTCTCTCTCTCTCTCTCTCTCTCTCTCTCTCTCTCTCTATATATATATATATATATATATATATATATATATATATATATATATATATATATATATATATATATATATATATATATATATATATATATAAGCAGAACTTTCAGAATGTGAAATTGGATTGGACTAATTGGATTCGTTCCTTGGATTGACAAAAATTTGTGCATGCATGTAAACATGTTGTTGCTATTGTTTTAAGTAGAAAAAAAATCACATCTCATAGTCATTTCATAAAACAGAGACTGTATACTGATGCTAAAACTTAAAAAAGATATATGTGTCAACATTATATAGTAAATGTAAACAAAGGTAAAGAAAGTGATGTTTGGCTCGCCAGCGGGGGTAAGTTGTGCCAACATGTTAAAGGGGTTTTGCCTTGTGTGTAAAGATCACACCTAGTGACACCCTTAACCATAAAATCACTGTAAAGCACAACATCTCTTAGTGTATTACTTTAATGAGCCACTAGAGTAAATAAACTAGTTCGGAGTAAATCTGAACTGCTCTCCAGCTGATCTCAGCTCAAGTCTTTTCTTTCCCGTGTGCTACTGTGCATTGGCATGAAGGCTGAATATGAGAATGAGGGCTTTTACATAACAAGTCATAAAGAGAGAGAGAGAGAGAGAGAGAGAGAGAGAGAGAGAGAGAGAGAGTTCCATGTTGCTGCCACTTGGCGATGACCTAAAATGTAGGCGCACACAGTCACACATCAAAACGAATAACGATCCAATGCTGCGCTCATGAATTCTAGGTCACTAAGTCCCGCCCCCATGCATGTTTTTCTTTTTTCATTTCAAAGTGCAGAGTAGTAATGTGATGTGCTGCTGAAGTTGGCCCGAGGCAAGTGTGTGTGCACGTTTGTTTATGACCGTACGTTTATACATATGTATGCTGTGGTATACTGTGTGTGTGTGTGTGTGTGTGTGCGCGCATGTGTCCCTCAGCAGCTGGAGTGGTGATTTCTGCTGACAAATTCTCCATGTTGTCCTTCATCCTCAGTGGTCACACCACATCTGCCTCACAAGTAGGCCTATCCGTGTTTGTGTGTGTGTGTGTGTGTGTCAGTATGATTGCATATACTGCTTTAAGCTACTCACTTGTGAGAGCGATGAATGAACGTAAATACGTATCAAAAAGAATCAGGTTGTCATATTTCTGTCTTTTTTTCTTAAGGAATTTTAGAGTCAATAGTGGTCATACAGTAAAAATATAGAACTATAAAGTAAATGTACACTACCTTTCAGAAACGTGGGGTACGTAAGATTTTTTTTATTTTTATTATTTGATAATAATAAGAAATGTTTCTTGAGCAGCAAATCAGCATTTTAGAATGATTTCTAAAGGGTCATGTGACACTGGAGCAATGATGCTGAAAATTCAGCTTTGATCACAGGAATAAATTACATTTTAACATATATTCAAATAGAAAACACCTATTTTAAATTGTAATAATTCATGATATTACTGTTTTTACTGTATTTTTGTATTTTAGCCTTGATGAGCATAAGAGAGTTCTTTCAAAAACATAAAAAAATTTACCGATTCCAATCTTTTGTTTAATTGCTGCCTGGGAACAATAATTGTGATATTAATATGATCATATTGGTGATGTCTCTTTTACATCATTATCTCCTGCTCTGTGTATTTATGTGGGTTTATTTAGTCCTGATGGGTAAAATCCAGCATGCAAGCGCTGTGTTGGTTTTATTAGGACTGATGTAGTCTCATACGGCTCGCCCACAGACACACAAAACATGACTATATTATATTTAAAATCCTAAGCTCCAATCTAAATGGCTTTGTGCAACTTCCGGGAATCAGGCTCCTCAAATCTATTGAGGAAAAATATGGATTTTAATAAATATAATTAATTAAGTGCTAAACATTTTTAATAAAAGTAGATTTTTTTGATTGGTAAATATGACTTTTACTCAATCTCTGTGATTTTATGCTGTTTTAATGCTCATTGTTGCATTGGATTGTTGTTGAGTGTTGTTTTGTTATATTTCCCATGCACTTTTTTAGGCATATTTATATAATACACTTACAGCTACGTTCACACTGCAATCCTTAGTGCTCAATTCTGATTTATTTTTTCAGATCAATTTTGTTTGTTTGTTTGGCTGTTCACATTATTCTTTAAATGTGACCAATATCAGATTCTAGTGTGAACAAGTCATGATCCTGAACTGACCCGCATGCGTAAACGAACAATAACAAAGATGGCATGCAGCAGCACGCATTTATACAGTATTAAACATGGAGGTTACTGAAGTCAGCATTCATGCATTCATTTATAAGGTGATGGGCCGCATAAGCCAGCCAATTTGTGCTCAGGCGATAATGAGGACGCAGACAATGAAAGAGAACAACGCTTTTCCTCAAGTTTTGCTTGTATAGAGCTGTCACCATAATACTCATGGGTGTAACAGCTCACTGTCCCTCCACTGACTAACTTCACTGCCATCTTCCATATTCAACTACCACTGTCGAAAAAGAGCCCCGCCATCACGGAAATTATCGGGGGCTTGGGGCAAAAATGCTACCCAGAAATCAAGATGTCGTATATGGGGCAACAATGTCCCTGTACGAGTTTTGTTTTTAATAGTATTTATAACAGGATGTTTTCCCAGATATCCGCACGATTGCAAATGTGATAGCCTATTGATTTTATACAACAGGTCTATAAACAAGACATTAATGTTAGGTGACTTTCGTTTTAAACTTTGTCTGTTTTTTCTCTATTTAGCAAAAATCCACAGTAGAGCCATTTTGCATCTCTGAGCAACTGAATGAGTCTGTGTTTTGAAGGAATCGTTTGATTAAATGATTGACTTGTTAAGACAATGACTTGCTGCCACCTACTGGCAGTTTTACTTTAATTACATTTTTTTCCATTGTTTTATTTCCTATATTTATATTTCGCACCCCTTGCTGATGCAATCATATCCGCGGTCCCACCATGCTGCAAGAAAGACTGTCAACACTTGTCCAGATGTCAGATGAACACAACATTATGTGATTGCTGGATAAGGATAAACTGATCAAGAGTTTTTGCAGCACTCATTTTTCCCTGCCGGTGTGACTAAGTTTTGTTAGAGGTCGAGAGGTCAAGTTGCGATTTCTGTTGCATAGAAGCATCTCAGGCAAAAGAAACGAAAGTGAAACGAAACCGACTACTCATTTGAGCTGAGCGCACAATTTATCAGCTCAGAGCAATAACGGTACGTGCACCCTCGTGTGGAACAGAGCTAGCCGCAGTATTTATAACATCGCTGCGAGATCTAGTGGGAAGCATTCAAATGTGGTGAATTCTCTTTTTTAGACCAGATATCAGATCAAACAGTGCTGACATGGAAACCAGGATAAACATTGTGCCATGAATGTACAAGTTAATTAATCATCAACATTCACTCAGAGCCATGGATTTAATGAGGCAACGTTAACTGTAACCATGGTATTGTGGCAGAAATGGTCAAATGTTTTCACATTATTCCTTTCAGGGTTCGTACAACCTTTTGAGACAGAAATTCAAGCACTTTTAAAGGGCTTTCAAGTACTTCACACTTTTTCCAGAACTCCAAAGCTCCAAGTTTAAGTTTAAAGTTGCAGGAAACCTAACACTTTGTGGCAAACACTTTTATTTTTTTAAAAGACCACTATAACCACTATAACTTTTTTTAAAAGACCACTATACAAACATTTGAGAAGGCGGCAGAGGAGCATTTATTGAGGTATTAGCCATTTCCACTCTAATATATGGAAAAGTCACTTAGGCCCCATTTACACTGCATGGTTCAAGTGACCCAATTCAGATTTATCCCTCTCATGTGGCACAAATCGGATATGACAAAACATTGAATAATCATTTCGTCTGCATCCATTGTATATTGCACCGTTTTTTTTCCTTTTCCGGGTCAGAACGTCTTGGGCTGTTTCACCAGTGTAAATGCAAATATCGGATACGGATCGCTTTTAAAAGATGATGTAAGCGGGACGTCAAAAAATTGTGCATCAAGACCTGCAGTGTAAATGTGGCTAAGTCTACTGAAAAACAAAAACTTTCTTCAAATTGTGACTGAATTAACAGAAAGCAAGTAAAGAGCACTCCTTTTATAATCACTGAAGCTGTCCGTCAGATCAGTAATGCTATAAAAGAACAATTGTACAATGTTTTTTTGCACATTACTGTTGTTAAAGAGTTACTTCAGCGATTAGCATTAAGCTTTGTATTAGTAAAAACCCGGTAGTATATTCAAATTATCGTACTTTCCCCCCTCATGTCCCCCTGAGACGAGAGAATTATGCATTTTATTTCTGGAAAAAATCCTCAGATGACACAAATATCGTCATTTTGCTTCATCTGAGGATTTTTTGGCCAGAGCCTAGAGACTACAGCCAGTAGAAGGAGCTAGTTCCGCATGTTTTCAACCCGCCCATAGGGGGTGGGCTCTCACTCACAGAATGTAAATGCGCTCGGCTCGGCCTTGGGCATTCATAACGGAGCGGTCCAGAACAAAGTGAGTGTTTCAACTTTTCAATGAATGCCTATGAAAGTTAAGCTTCCATAGGCATGATCTGAAAACGCATCAGACTGGACACATTTACATTTACATTTATGCATTTGGCAGATTCTTTTTTTTCCAAAGCGACTTACAGTGCCCTTCGTACAGGGACAATCCCCCTGGAGCAACATGGAGTAAAGTGCCTTGCTCAAGGACACACTGGTGGTGACCGCTGGGATCAAACCAGCAACCTTCTGCATATCAGTTCCATGGTTTAACCCACTGGACCACCATCTCACGCAGACCGCGAATAACTGCCGCACTTACCTCAGCTCTGCTCAGCTCTTCGCTCGCGTGATGAATGAAATCTGACTCCTGCTGCGTCTTTGCTGTGACTTTTGTTCGCCTCACTCACACTTTATTGAAAAGGCGCGTTCAGTTTTTAATTGTAGTGTGTGTTCTCTAACTGAACTAAATTATTTTATTACTATGAAAATCAAAACAACGGTGGGGTGGAGCCGCGGTGGGCAAGTGATAACCAGTGGCCGTGGCTTGGGAGTGTCCTCGTAGGGCAGCGAAGCAAGTGCATTCTGGGAGTTGTTGTCTTTCATCCAGATGAGCCAAAAATACATTTTCTGTCTTTTCTCAGTCTGAAGGCACCAAATTCAAAAATAATTTCACATTTCTACTACATAAATGACCCAGTTTAATTACACATTCATCTTCCCAGCGCCGAAGTACCCCTTTAATAAAAGTTAATTTGATCTGCATCTTGCTGCAAATTTCCAATAAATAAACAAGTAATATTATTAGTAGCTGCACTTATTTATGCAAAACAATAGTCATTTTATGATTAAATTAACTTTATGATTAAAAATCCCTCCAGAGCTACCAAATCAGGTGCTGGCACCACCATCTGTAGAACTTAGTGCCACCGCTGCTACTGCTCTCAAATGTTAGTCTGGAGGCCTTCCTGTTCCCTCATTTTTATTTCTTTGCTTTCATGGCATGGTCATTACGCTGTCCAAGGTGCTCGCTGAGGGGCTGAGAGAGTGACGAGTGGGGGAGATGGGGTTTGTTTGAAATGGGCCTCCGAATTGCAAAGGTGCCTCTGGTTCTACAGCGTGGAAGAGGCCGCAGTGGATCTGTGGTAAATGTTATTGACAGGCAGCTATTTTAGGTCTTGCTCACGGCTGCCAAACGCATGATGTAGAGCTGCTGTGTTTGGCACCAAATAGCGCTGTCATTTTGTTTGTGTTAGTGAGTGTGATGCAAAGCTCTCAATGTCCTGCTTGATTTAGTGAAGTTGACGTGAAGATGCTTTCTGCAACACCTCGGAGTGTCTGTCCAGCCCTGAGAGAACACTACTGGCCTACATGACCATCCTTGTCAGTATTGCTGTATATAAAGCTAAAAATATTCCAGTATTTTTGTTGGTGTGTTTTGAAGATTCATATAGATGTATTCATGTATTTTAAAATTCATGATTTGAAACCAAACAGTTAATAGATTTATGTAAACACATCTTTAGCACGGATAAAATCCACATTTGAAGTCCAGTCCTGTTTTTCTTTCTTTCTAGGACTGAGCGAGTTTAGCCTTTGTTAATGTCCTCTAGTGTTACATTATCTACATAATTCATCATATTTTCATGATCGATATTGTCTTCAATTCACTTTGATTGATGCTCTCAGCAGCGACTCAAATACTAGGGTTTCGCTTTTCACTGGGGGAACAATCCCAACGGACTGAATTTGTTGATTTGACTGGTAATTAAATCTGTAAAATAACATTTATTGTAGAAATGCACGTTTAGGAGGCTGCACTGACACCCTTATCATGTTAATGTTGACTTGCTTGCGTCCAGTCTTCTTGTAGCTTCTATTTTTCAACTTGCGTGTAAAACAGTTCTATATATTGGCTTTATTTAAAGTGTAAAAAACACACAAATGCATAAGCTGATGGACAGCAATGTTTTATGATGGACAGTCACCCTTGAGATCAATTGCTAAAGTTTTCCCTTTATCATTGTTGTGGCTGTAAATTGAGCTCTGACACGCCACCTAATGTGACATCATCAGCTTATGTGGTAACTTTAAAGGTCCCGTTCTTCGTGATCTCATTGTTCAAACTTTAGTTAGTGTGTAATGTTGCTGTTAGAGCATAAATAATACCTGTAAAATTATAAAGCTCAAAGTTCAATGCCAAGCGAGATATTTTATTTAACAGAAGTTCCCTTTCAAAGCCTACAGAGAACGGCTGGCTTGGACTACATCCTGGTACTACAGAACAGTAGAACAGACTAACCTCCGCCCACAAGAATACGCGAAAAAAGGGGACGTGGTCTTGTTGCTGTCCCACATGGAGAAGAGGACGGTCGCGTGGAGAAAAGGAAGTGGTGCGTTTGAGTGTGTTTGTCGCCATGTCGTCGAGACGCTGTTATTTTCATCCCGGAGTCAAATCACCTTTGTTTGGCTTTCCCAGGGACGCTGTAGAGATCATTAAGCGCATACATCTCCCGTTAAGAGGCGTGACCTTTCCACGTGCGCTAAGCTGCTGTCGAATCACAACACAGGAACCGTGCCAAGTTCGCTAAGCTGCTGTCGAATCACAACACAGGAACCGTGCCAAGTTCGCTAAGCTGGGTCAAATCACAACACGGGAACCGCTGGCACAATCAGAACTCGTTACGTATTTCTGAAGGAGGGACTTCATAGAATAAAGGAAGTCATCAGCCGTTTTTAGGACAGTGAAAACAGCGGTATACAGATAAGTAAATTGTGTTAAAAATACAGTTTTTTTTTTACACGCGAAACATGAACACATGTTATATTGCACACTGTAAACACAATCAAAGCTTCAAAAAAACACGAAGAACGGGACCTTTAATGTCTTTGATTGGTGGCATGTGCAGGTTTATAGTTCTTCACTGCGGATTCAGCGATTAAACTTGTTTAATTAAAAAAAAAATGATGTTGAAAGAAACACTGACTTGCATCATTTAAAGTAATAGTTCTGCCAAAATGTAACATCTGTATGGGTAAAATGCAACAGTTAAAATTGATTCTAGTTATACATTTTTTTTTGAATTATACATTTTTGGAGATGAGTGGTACCCGGTGGGGTCTTCTGCTGTTGTAGCCCATCCGCCTCAAGGTTGTGCGTGTTGTGGCTTCACAAATGCTTTGCTGCATACCTCGAGTCGGTTGTAACGAGTGGTTATTTCAGTCAAAGTTGCTCTTCTATCAGCTTGAATCAGAGAAATTGAACAGGTGTTCCCAATAATCCTTTTAGGTGAGTGTGTGTATATATTTGTATGTGTGTGTGTATTAAATAATATAATATAATATAATTAATTAATTAATTTTAACATAATATTAATTTAAAATATTGCAAGTAATTACAGATAATTAAATATTTTCTTTAGAATTATTTCTCACAGGCTGACTGACAGACATTTTTCAATGTTGTTGTTAACACTAAAAATGCTTGGTTGTTTCAACCCAAATTTGGGTCAAATCATAGACTGTAACGAAATATGGTCGTAGTGTCCGTGTTGTCACCCATAGGATTCTGAAGAGCAGTTTTGAAGCGTAAAGTAGGGTCGAGTTGGCTGTTGCGATCTCCCTGCCGTATAACAGAAAATGGGCAAAGAGGCGGGACGTGGGCGGAGCTGAGGTGACGTGATGACTAACAGACAGCAGATAAATGGCTATCCACCTGTCACTCGAAGTGGCCATGCCCTTAATTATGCAGAACTTTAAGGCTTTATATAATGTAAACGAATGAGTTATAAAAATATTCACCCCCCTCACAGTTGTCATGAAGGGCAAAATTACCCGTATAGACCAAAACCACAATTTGTACCAGACTGTAAACATGTTTTAATCTACTGTAAAGTTGGGCATTTTAACATGAGCTCAATGAGATTCTGCTCCCTTCTGGAGCCTTTCCCTAGTGGCCAGTTGATGAATTGCAGTTTAAGTCACTTCCGTATTGGCTTCAAGAGAAACTGGGGGAGGTTGCCGTTTGGGTCAAATATCATAGATATCACCAGACCAAGCTCAATCTTTTAAGATTGAACATTGGTCTGGCTAGTTTGCTCTGTATTTTCACTGCACAAGAGGCGTGAATAGTTCAAATGACCAACGATCCATCGCTTTTCTATCCGTCATTGTGTTAAACCCACCAATAGCACACCAGGTGGATTGGTCCCCGCAAATTTGTAACAGAAGCAGGATAGAAATATGTACAGGTTTCCAGCCTGAGCAAAAATCGCCGGCAGATCAGGCTGGTTTTACCCAGTCTAGACAAACCCAGCTGTTGGGTTAACAATTTAACAGTTGGGTTTGTCCATATTTAACCCAAATTTGGGTTGAATCAACCCATGATTTTTTAGAGTGAATGTTGTGGATATTTCAGCAAACATTTAGCTATGTAAATTTAGTTTAAAAGCATTAGGGGGCAAATGTTATCACTGAACTACTCCGTCCATGCAATAAATGCATGCCCTTGATATTTGATATCGTATGTAATTCAACTACTCAGGTAATGTCAATGGTATGACTCATTTCAGGGATGGCCAAAATTACAGATGTTAATATCGGTCAGAGCTAGTAATATATCTTCATATTTACAGGTAATGCTTCATTTTATTAGAAGACTACTTTCTATGACCCTCTAACATCTTGTTTTGACGTCCTTCAGGGGGATCAAGCCTTTTTTAGGGGGGTCAGAATCACCCAAACCCCCCTATAATTCACATCCTCAAGATACATGCAATAACTTATTTGTTTGCAAACCGAAGTGTAGCATACTTAACACCAAAGAACAATAACTTAAGAAGCTTAATTCTTTCTTGTGTGCATTATGAATGCAATAGATTTGCAAGTTTACAGGGCGAAAGACAAGACAGACATATGGGTGTGTGGATGATGACAGAATATTAATTTTTGGGTGATCTATTTCTTTAAGATCCCAAAGCACAAACTGGATTTTTCCTCCACCCCATCCACCAGCTTATTTGTGTATTAATTATTCTGCCAAAAACACGAGAGTGGGAGAGGGGATGAAAAGATAGCTATGGAAGGATTAAAGGAATCCTGCTATAAATGGACTGTTTTGTTCCTGATTAGCTTTTTGAATTATAACGAGGCATGAGAATTTCATTTTCCTCTGTGTGTGCTGTCATCTGCCTTTGCCAGTTTCAGATAGAGAGAGAATATGTTAATTTCACCCATGAAGCATATAGACACACAACTGGGCATCTATGACTTTATGTTTTAATACTTACTGTTTACACGATCACTTTATATGATGAACCGATTGAATTTAGGCTTTTATTAACACATAAACATTCATCAACTCACGCATCAGTTGTGGTAAACGGAAACTCAAGCATGTTCGCTTGATGTGCGAGAACCAGTGAGGTTCATTCTCCTGTTCCATAGCACGTTTGAGCTTCAGCAAGAGCCAATGAGGTTCATTCTCGTGTTACGTGTCACGTTTGAGCTTCAGCAAGAGCCAATGAGGTTCATTCTCGTGTTACGCGTCACGTTTGAGCTTCAGCAAGAGCCAATGAGGTTCATTCTCGTGTTACGCGTCACGTTTGAGCTTCAGCAAGAGCCAATGAGTTTCATTCTCGTGTTACGTGTCACGTTTGAGCTTCAACAAGAACCAATGAGGCTCATTCTCACGTTACGCGTCACGTTTGAGCTTCAACAAGAACCAATGAGGTTCATTCTCACGTTACGCGTCACGTTTGAGCTTCAGCAAGAGCCAATGAGTTTCATTCTCGTGTTACGTGTCACGTTTGAGCTTCAACAAGAACCAATGAGGCTCATTCTCACGTTACGCGTCACGTTTGAGCTTCAGCAAGAGCCAATGAGGTTCATTCTCGTGTTACGCGTCACGTTTGAGCTTCAACAAGAGCCAATGAGGTTCATTCTTGTGTTACACGTCACATTTGAGCTTCAGCAAGAGCCAATGAGGTTCATTCTCGTTTTACGCGTCACGTTTGAGCTTCAGCAAGAGCCAATGAGGTTCATTCTCGTGTTACGCGTCACGTTTGAGCTTCAGCAAGAGCCAATGAGGTTCATTCTCGTGTTACGCGTCACGTTTGAGCTTCAACAAGAGCCAATGAGGTTCATTCTCATGATACGCAGCATGTTTGAGCTTCAGCAAGAGCCAATGAGGTTCATTCTCGTGTTACGCATCACGTTTGAGCTTCAGCAAGAGCCAATGAGGTTCATTCTTGTGTTACACGTCACATTTGAGCTTCAGCAAGAGCCAATGAGGTTCATTCTTGTGTTACACGTCACATTTGAGCTTCAGCAAGAGCCAATGAGGTTAATTCTCGTGTTACGCGTCACGTTTGAGCTTCAACAAGAGCCAATGAGGTTCATTCTCATGATGCGCAGCATGTTTGAGCTTCAACAAGAGCCAATGAGGTTCATTCTCGTGTTACGCATCACGTTTGAGCTTCAGCAAGAGCCAATGAGGTTCATTCTCGTGATACGCAGCACGTTTGAGCTTCAGCAAGAGCCAATGAGGTTCATTCTCGTGATACACTGCACGTTTGAGCTTCAGCAAGAGCCAATGAGGTTCATTCTCGTTATGAACTTTTTGAAGCATCAAAGTGGTAGTTGCGTGGCTGTCAATGGAGGGACAGAAAGCTCTCAGATTTCATCAAAAAAATCTCCATTTGTGTTCTGAAGATGAACGAAAGTCTTACGGGTTTGGAACGATTGAGTAAATGGCAGATTTTTTCATTTTTGGGTGAACTATTCTTTTAATACAGAAAGTAATTTCGACAGAAAACACAGTAACCTTGATGTGCCACACAGACTCTCTCTTCTGCGGTCATATTCTCCAGCCCGCTTAAGCAGATTCACTTGTTGATGGCGGGAGCTTTGGAGAGACGGGGGAATATTACAACCTAAAGGTCACTGTCTCAGACCCCATTACTGTCTGAGACGCTTTATCATTCCCAGAATATCTCATAAGCGCACACATCTCTGCTTTAGTCTGCACTTCATTTCTTCTGTTTGCCTTTGCAGGCCTTTTTCATTTTCACAAAAGATGGAGCTATTCATTTTGCTTTCGCGTTCTGTCCACCTCGCGACAGATAATGCAGGTCTAGCCCACAGGAGGGAAGAACGTCTCTCTCTCTCTCTCTCTCTCTCTCTCTCTCTCTCTCTCTCTCTCTCTCTCTCTCTCTCTCTCTCTCTCCTCTCTCAGTCTCACTGCAGCTCTAATGCACAGGTAAAAATGTGTCCCTATTGGAGATATAAAAAGAAACACATAAAGCCAGAAAACAAAGAGGGAATAGCTCATCCCAAAATTAACATTCTGTCATAATCATGGAAGTTATTGGGGACTGGGGCCCTCAAGCTGCAAAACAACCCACCATAAAAGTGTTAGATATTTATATATACACCGATCAGGCATAACATTATGAGCACTGACAGGTGAAGTGAATAACGCTGATTATCTCTTCATCACGGCACCTGTTAGTGGGTGGGATATATTAGGCAGCAAGTGAACATTTTGTCCTCAAAGTTCATGTGTTACAAGCAGGAAAAATGGGCAAGCGCAAGGATTTGAGCGAGTTTGACAAGGGTCAAATTGTGATGGCTAGACGACTGGGTCAGAGCATCTCCAAAACTGCAGCTCTTGTGGGGTGCTCCCACGGACCACGGAGCAGTGTAAGAAGGTTGTCTGGTCAGATGAATCACATTTTCTTTTACATCACACGGATGGCCAGGTGTGTGTGCGTCGCTTACCTGGGGAACACAAGGCACCAGGTGCACTATGGGAAGAAGGCAAGCCGGAGGCAGTGTGATGCTTTGGGCAATGTTTTGCTGGGAAACCTTGGGTCCTGCCATCCATGTGGATGTTACTTTGACACGTACTACCTGCCTAAGCATTGTTGCAGACCAGACTTTCATGGAAACGGTATTCCCTGGTGGCTGTGGCTCTTTCAGCAGATAATGCGCCCTGCCCCAAAGCAAAAAGGGTTCAGGAATGGTTTGAGGAGCACAACAATGAGTTTGAGGTGTTGACTAAGCCTCCAAAATCCCCAGATCTCAATCCAATCGAGCGTCTGTGGGATGTGCTGAACACATCCCACATGAAGTTCGATCCATGGAGGCCCCACCTCGCAATTTACAGGACTTAAAGGATCTGCTGCTAACATTTTGGTACCAGATACCACAGCACACCTTCAGGGGTCTAGTGGAGTCCATGCCTCGACGGGTCAGGGCTGTTTTGTCGGCAAAAGGGGGACCAACACAATATTAGGAAGGTGGTCATAATTTCATGCCTGATCGGTGTATATATATATATATATATATTAGGGGTGTAACGGTACACGTATTCGTATTGAACCGTTTCGGTACGGTGCACGCGTGAACCGAACGGTTATGAATGTAATCTTTAACAGTTAACAGTCGGCTTGTTGTAAGCGCGGAACACACTTCAATCCTAGTTCCCACACGAACATATTAAGTATTCAGTCCATTTTATCACGAAATTCAAACGATAAATGCCGTTTTAACACTCTTTAATGTGACGTGACTGATAGACGCGTATCAGTTCAACTTAAAGCAGCAGCGCGCGAGTCAATGCGATCATCTCTTCCTAAAGAATAAACATAAATTAATATATCTTAAGGTATGTTGAGGATACATTACAGCTTACTGAAATGTATCATATGTCGTGTAATCGCTCCATCTGTGTTTACTAGGGGTGACGTGACAGATAGGCGTATCAGTTCAACTTAAAGCGGCAGCGCACGAGTCAATCGATCATCTCTTCCTAAAGAATAAACATAAATTAATACATCTAAGGTATGTTGAGGATACATTACAGCTTACTGAAATTTATCATATGAATCAACCGCGGAAAGACAATAAAACTGCTTGTAAACAATGTCATGCAGAATCACATTTACTCAGAAGTCATTCAGTGTCCACAGCTGTTAGCTCACTAGAGAAATCAACTCTTTCACTGAACATGCACTATATTAGCCGTTATATTCATTATATTAGCCTATATATATTCATTATATACTACTTAGCCTGTTAGTGATGTCTTGTTTATTTAATGTATGTTTAAATAAAACTGTCATGAAAATTACAGCCACTAAATGATTATATTTCAACAACGAATAAAAATAATTTGATTTAGAAGTTAATGCAAAAACTGCCTTATGTGAAGCTTATGAGTGTTGATTATTATATCTAAAAATAAATAGCAACTGATTTAGGCTAATAGTTTGGGCTCTGTTGTTAATCTTTAATAGCTATATGTAAGTAAGGGCTCCCTATATAGTTTACAGCATTATCTTTAAGAAACTTTTAGTTATAATTTAATTCATTTAAGGACAGACACAATTTTTTCATTAAACCACTGTTAAATAAAAATTAATAAAAAGCAATCTTGTAAAGCTGCTGTACCGAATCCATACCGAACCTGGACTTCAAAACCGAGGTACGTACCGAACCGTCAGTTTTGTGTACCGTTACCCCCCTAATATATATATATATATATATATTTAGCTTTCACATCTGAGAAAATGTACAATGAGACATAGTTTAACGCCATCTCTCGTGGCGCTTTTGCTCGCTCCCTGCTGTACGCGTTCATGTGTTTTGGAGGACGCGTGGCTTTGGAGGGTGGGATCTCATGCTTTCAAAGCTAGCTCGCTATTACTAGCCTCTCTAAAGGTAACTACCCTTCCTTTAAACAGCCTGTGTAAAGACACCTAAATGCCACTTCAGAGGTACATCTGCGCCGCCTTTGCAGTGTAAATTTGACATAGAATCAGTAAAACGGCGTGATTGCTTTAGGAAATGCATTTATATCTCACGTTCTCTTTCCTCAACACTGCCGCTTGGGTTTAGTATGCATTATTTTTTCAAATGCGATGGAGCATTAACCTCTCACCAGACATTTAATTTCCAAACTGCCGTGGATGAACCAACGTAACAGTCACGTTTATCTGTTTTGGAGAAAACTGAACATGCTTTTTAGTGCCACTCGTGGACATTTTACTTTGAAACTGACACAAAGCATTCTTTCATGAGCTTGAGTTGCATGGACTGCAGATTGTGAGCTTCTTGTTTTTGAAGTGTATTTGTGTGGTCTGTGATTCTCCCTGCAGAGATTTTGATAGGCTGCTAATACAGTACGGCCGAAAGAGAGGAGATGGGTATATTGGCCTGAATAGATATTCATTTAAATTGGCCCTCGATTACAGCAGGCCTCTCGCTTTGACTCTCCCTCTTTCCATATTCCGCAGAATTCCTCTCATTTATAATTGCATTTTTTCCTTTTTCATCTCGTCGGCCCCGTGCTGAAAGACTGACAGCTTAATCAGAATTAATTGGCCGCTTGCACCATCCTCCATTTCTCCTTCTTCTCTTGTAATGTTTTATTCATCTGTAATTTTGTAATGCAAAATTAATTGCATTTAATAATACATTGGTACTGTATAGGTTAGAGACGGATTCACATTAATGTACGAGTGTTTAGCATGCTGCTGACGTTAATTAAACGAATGGCTAATGAAAAGAAAGAAGGGAAAGAAACTAAAAGAATGAGAAGGGAACCCGAGAAGAGAGACAAAAATGAAACGAAGCCGTATATTTCCAGAAACGCAAAGTTGATATTAGCGCGGACGTGGTGGCCTTGTTTAAAATGCAATTTCTTATTCATCACATAAGACTTTACGTGTCTTTTTGTCAGTCCGTTTCGAATGTGATTTATTTGTGCGCTCTGGGCCTCTTTAGAGCTGCGCTTTTGAATTCGGCCAATCGGTGAAGCCCTTTGATTGCATCTGATTGGCTGTCATGAAGGCAGTGAAGATGATTGGTTTCACCAGCACAGTGTGTGTGAGAGCTGAAGATTAAATATTATTTGAAGATGATGACACAGTGGGGATTTTTTTTAAAGAGGACGGCGGGGAATACAGAGATAGATTATGAATATTAAAGATGAAATGATTGATATGGTGTAAATATTTACAGAGATTTGAAGTTGAAACCACAAATAAATGCTTAGCTGCCTTTTAACTAAAAAATGTGTCTTAATGTATTCAGGTTAAGACACAGTGCTAGGATGGTATATATACCATACGTATTTATGTTTAAATATATCACAGGGTATATACAGTTTATAGTATTTACAATTTACATTAAAGTTACAGTTACTGTAGCAAACTAGTAGAGATGATTTTGATATCTTTATTTATTATAATTAATTTATAACGTTATTTATATATTATTAACCCATTTGTGCACAATTTTTTCTGAATGGTTTGATGCATATAGTCATATTAATAGTGTCCTATGTGAACATGTTTTGCATTTATTTTCCCCAAGTTTTTGTTTTTCTTCTTGAAAATCGTATTTGAATGTGTGGCAACTATAGTTTGGCATTTGGCATCTAACTCAAAATAACTGCTTTCAACAGATCGATCTTTATTCATAAACAAATGTATTATCTTTTGAATATGAAAACACAACAAACAACAAATACATTTGTCATAAAGTGGTGGAACATTAAGATGCCCCAACAGGGCATTGTGTATCAAAAAGTTAAATGAAAATATGATTAATAGAACAAAACAAAAAAGTCACATAGTATTCAACGGCTGACTGTAGCAGGTGATTTCATATAATAATGTAAATGTAAACTCATTACTTGTCTGGATTTCCACATTATAATAGAATCATAAGCTACTAGTCATAAAAAGAATGAGGGTCTTTGACCGATTAGAATGAAACACATCCATTCCAAACTGGATGAAGGGTCCTCAATATTTTGGTCCTTACAAGACATAATATCATAAAATATGATATTTTTCCTTATCAAATTAAGGTCTACTGTACAGTAGAGATGTCAGTTAAAGGGTTAAGTTATGTTTTAGGTGGAATAATGAAAGCAAAAAGCACTAAACAAGACCAAAAACCTTGATTTATTAACCTTTATATATGAACTATTTCCCCATTATATGTACTTACAAGTCATTTGCCCAACTATAGTTGCCGCTTGGACTTTTGACTAAGTATACAAAAACTATAGATCTGTTTTGTTTGGATGATTCTAGAGACCTTCACGATTATGTAGATATATATAGGTCAACAAAAAATACTTATTAGTAACATGAAAATAACCCTAACCCTTTCTTTGGGAGGGTTTTCCTTCTCTATGCTTCCTGGAAGTAGGGGTAGGAAGTTGGCAGCCTCATGTGACAGGAAGGAAGTTAATACATTTTTTTTCTCTTGAAATCCTTTATTTGGTTGTTTTCTTGTGTGTCATTGAGATATAAAACATGGATAATATCTAGAAAAATACTTACAAAAGGAAAAATGACAACTATACACTGCGGCAACTATAGTTCACGGTGGGCTTAAATGGGTTAACGTAGATTTTTATTGACTCATTCAATCAGAATTGGAGTTAGAACGATCAATTTATAATAATATAATATAATATAATATAATATAATATAATATAATATAATATAATATAATATAATATAATATAATATAATATAATAATTAATATGTGACCCTGGACCACAAAACCAGTCATAAGGGTCCTTTTTTTTTTATTGAGATTTATTCATAATTTGAAAGCTGAATACCGGTAAATAAGCTTTCCATTGATGTATGGTTTGAAAATCTGGAATCTGAGGGTGCAAAAAAAATCTAAATATTGAGAAAATCAATTTTAAAGTTGTCCAAATGAAGTCCTTAGCAATACATATTACTACTGAAAGACTGTGAACATTTGCATAACTCCAGATTGTCTGGCGAAAGACAATTACTCATGCACAGAGAAGACACTTTTCGCAGCCGACGTCCCACTGATTGAATCAACTGAGAATGGCTCTAATTTACATGTATTTCTTTTAACCTGAAACTTCCCCCAAACTCCTGATTCTCTCTCCTGGGAGATCACCGAAATATACCCAAAATCTAATGGATTTAATGTCAGGTGTCACTATACAGTATTATATGTGTTTGATATCGATTGAAATGCCTCAGTGTGAATGGTACAAAAATCTCATAAGTCAAGTCAAGTCAACTTTATTTTTAACAATGCAGATTGTTTCAAAGCAGCTTTACAGTGTTAAACAGGAAAATAATGCAACAATTTTATTCAGCCGTATAGCCATTATGGAGAAAACAGTGATGTCATCAGTTCATTTCAATTATCATACAGTGACAGTGTGGACTTTAGATCAGTAATTTAGTTTATATGGTTAATTTAGTTTAATAATTAGATTTATTTGGATATTTAGTTGAAAAATTTAGTTTCCCCAACTGAGCACGCCAAGCCAGAGGCAACAGTGGCAAGGAAACCAAAACCCCATCAGGTGACCTAAAGGAGAAAAATAAACCTTGGGAGAAACCAGGCTCAGTCGGGGTGCCAGTTCTCCTCTGGCCAATTAACAAACAGTGTATTATTATTATTCTGGCAACTTTACAGGTCAGAGGTCATATTAGATCGGAATATTCGAAAAATCGGAGGCAACACGCTGGAGACGGTTTATTGAGGATGACATATCGATTTAAGAATTATTAAATTGTAATATTCGAACAATCTGAGTCATCACGCCGGAGACGGGTTTATTGAGGATGCCGTGTCGACGAGGCAATTTCAGGGGAGTCTAATTGACACAGTCTCTGCAGACACTTCAGGGTCCTGCGTTGCTCTTCTCTGGGCGCAGGTCCACCATCTGATCTGGATACGGCCCGGATCCGGCTGACTGCAGTAAACCTCAGGATAAAACCTTGGGATAAAACCATTAGCGTAGATGCCATTCTTCTGATGATGTAACGAGTACATCAGGTGTTATAGGAAGTGTTCCCGGTTCCGGCTGACCTAGTTAATGCAGCCTAACAATCATTTCATTGAAAAAGTGTTTTATGTGTATGCCACAGAAAAGAGATGTGTTTTTAGTCTAAATTTAAACTGACAGAGTGTAAAAATGCTTCCCGTACAATGTTAGGAAGACTGTTCCAGAGTTTAGGTGCTAAATAGGAAAAGGATCGACCGCCTGCAGTTGATTTGGATATTCTCAGTATTATCAACTGGCCAGAGTTTAGAGAGCGCAGGAGACGTGATGACAGTAGACGTGATAACCACATAAGTATACAAGAAGTTAATAAGAGAGATTTTACTTATGATGGTGGGTGTGGCTTTTGGAGCCATTTGATCTCGTCAATTCAGGTCATATGGGACAGGTGATTAGATGTAAATTACCTTAGTTAGCATGTGTTTCTATTTGAAAGAGATTTCGTTCTTGGTCTGAGCAATATAAGGAAGTGGAGCAGAAAGATCGGGGCGCAATACTATTAACAAGATTGGCCCGTAACACAGAAAACGCTCTGGAAGTCAGAAAATCTTTCACTCTTTAGGCTATTTCGGAATATTTGATGTTATGTATGAATTATCTTTGAATTGATTATGTAATTGGCATTCTATATTTACCTGACTGTTAATAACATTTTGATCCTTTCCCATTCATTCACTCATTCATACACCAACGGCTGTGTTAGCCATGCAAGGCGCCATCCAGCTCGTCGGGAGCAGCTAATTATAGCAATAATGATATTAAAATAATCTTTTTTGATATATGTACGGTAGGACAAGATCTTTACTTAATATCCTAATCATTTTTGGCATAAATTTGGCATGTATTGTCGGCCATTGATATACCCGCGACTGTTTTTTTGGTCCAGGGTCATGTATATAATAATAGTTTAATTTAGGTTTGAATATAAAGTCTCTGTAAGATGTGTTTTGTGTTGCATAATGTGAAGCTGTTACTCAAGCCAGACTTATGATTCATTTGGTATGAATAATCATGTCTTTTGATTTGCAAAACAACAATCAATCTTTAATATATCTAGGATTTAATTGTTTGGGACAATCTATAAATGTGGTTATTTAACCCTCTGAGGTTCTTCATTTATGGGTCACGCTCAGGACCTTCGGGTCAAAAATGACCCGGAGGGCGGGATTAAGATAAAAAAAAGATTTGAGTAAAATCAATGAAATATATTTTTGTTCAATAATATTTTTTATTTAATTTTTTGGTGTTTTGAGATAATGTTATATATATATAATATATATATATATATATATATATATATATATATATATATATATATAATTTTTTTAAATTTTTTATTAAAGCTGTATTTCATTTTACAGTCAAGCCTAGGCCTCATGAAATCAATTTTTTAAATGAGATCCGGTAGACACATTGAGCATTTTTATCACGCAAAAGCACATTTTTACCACTATAGTGGAAAATTCAAAATCGTAGCTTCATCGGAATGGTCTGAAACTTGGTGACTTTATTGGTACTTGGTATATGAACACCCAAAAAAATTGGGGACAGGATTTGAAAAGTCTAAGTGGTCGTAAAAAAAAATAGTCACACTCCGGACCTTCGGGTCAAAAAGGACCCCAATAGGAAATGAATGGGAAATTAGTTTTTTTGTGCACACAATTTACAAATCAGCCAGGATGCAGAAAAAAGGACTCAACAGTGAATGGGTGAATCTCTAAAACATCAAGAGTGCAAAACAGACAAAAAAAAACTCACACACAAATTAACGCGTGCCATTCCAAAAGCTAATTGTGTTTTTCTCTGTGTGTGTGTGTGTGTGAGTTTTTTTGTCTGTTTTGCACTCTTTTAGAGATTCACCCCTTCACTGTTGAGTCCTTTTTTTCTGCATCCTGGCTGATTTGTAGATTGTATGCACAAAAAAACTCATATTTCATAAAAGTATTTTCATATATTTGCCAATTTCTCAGTCATTTCCTGTGGGGGTCATTTTTGACCCGAAGGTCCTGAGTGTGACTATTTTTTTTTTTACGACCACTTAGACTTTTCAAATCCTGTCCCCAATGTTTTTGGGTGTTTATATACCAAAGTTTCGGACCATTCCGAAGAAGCTACGTTTTTTTAAAAAAAAATATTTTTAAAAATGTGGGTCAGAAATGACCGAAGAGCCCCAGAGGGTTAATATATAAACCATTTATACTGAATTAAAATATAGCAAAAATCACTGATATTGAGATATGAGTT